>WKFP01015009.1:1383229-1437314 GCA_011057875.1 Pterocles orientalis
AACCCTTTTTTTTTTTTTTTTTTTTTTTTTTTGGCACAACATCATGATTCCGTTATTCAGTATAATTTATGTTACTACAAGGCATGTGCAGGTCTGAGGAATGAATACTGGAAAAACAGAGTTTACAGATCTAGCATTGAAATTGTGTCAAATATGCTCCTGCAAACACATTCGATAAGACAGTGAACATTCAGATTAAGTTCCATAAAAATATTTCTTAAGACAAGGAATCACAATGGTCCAAAGCTTATAGCGCGATGAAGTATTCTGGGTTAAAAGGAATTTGGGTCATGAAACTCTGAGGAGGAAAATTTTCTTTCACAGGGTCTACCCTCCACTGCTTTTGATTCAAAAGCAGAGAAATGCTTTCAGCATGTTCCCAAAACTGTCTTTTCAAAACCGATCCTCCCCTTTCCTCCCCTGCTTTTGCAGAGGATAAAGGTGTTGCCCTCACAACTGTCCAGCGTGCACCTGCACCAAGGTTGGTTCCCACCTAGTCAAGCACACATATCCTGACCTCCCCAATACAGATACAGCTTTAACAAGTGAAAATCACAGATCAAATGCCTCTTTTGGGGAGTAACCTCCTTCCTTGTTGCAAATAACTAAGACCATTTCTCCCGGACAACAGCAGGCAGCTCTCATTGAGTCACCATCTAAAATTCTCATGGTTTCACTTCACCGGGTCCAGATGGTATGAACATGGATGACTGAGGTAGAAATATCATGGCCACCCAACCTTGGCCAGTACCACCAGTACACAAAATCAGAATGGGACAGCTGTGAGGCTCCCAATACGAAGCCTGTGTGTGCTAGATCACACTTGCCTGTTCTCAACTCTTGGGACTGCTGGGAGGATTGGGTTGTCGAGCGCTCTGAAAGCATGAAGTGTGAGACTATTTGACAAAATCAAAAGGTGTAAATAATACATGCATATTCTTCTATCCCCAGAGAAAAAGTTAGTGTATTATGAACTGTAAATAAATAAAGACGCAAGGAAAGAGCACCCAAAAATATGATGCAAAATATCTGAGCTGTGACTTAACAGCTCAAATTTGGGATTTGATATATAACTTGGGAGTTTCCGTTTTTCATTCCTCATGTGGGAGAGGGAGGGGAATAGGCTCCAAAGAGGACTGACAGACCATGGGGAAGAAATGAACTGTAAAGATCCATTTGCACTTGGCTTGTTGTTTGATTTTTATTTTTTTTTTAAATCAGAGGGGGAAAAAGACCCAATTACTGTGCTGAAATGAAAGATTCACTCAAGATAGTCATTGACACTTGTCAGACTGCACTTTATAGCTTTCCTCCATGACCACCAGTACAATAAACACCCAGTGTTTGACTTTCAACTCAAACATTTCAAAACATCAAGTACATGAAAACAGTCTGCACAGAGCATCTTCATGATAGTCCCTAAATGTCCTCCAATGTTACTGAAAGAATGAGAAGAATATTTGTTCCAAGATATGTAAAAAAAGTGGAAAATTTGATGTGATGCTACTTCAGATTAAATCCGAGCAATTTCATTTTATGCTTTATATGCTCTCCAGTCCCACTAAGTATAATTATAGAAGTCTGTCTACTTACAAATCCCTCTGTACAATGGAAAAAGGAATACAATTTTAGTTGCCCAAATTACAAGAGACTGTAATACACAAAAGCAATAAACACAGGTTCTGCCAGCAATCAGATAACACTTATCATAAACAAAAGCTTTTGTGATTTACTTGAAACAGGTTCAGCTGCTACAACTTAAGATTTGGTTGTTCTTGTTTTCGTGTTGGATTTCCAGCAGGTGGTGAGGACACGATGGAAGTGTTTAACCACAACAGATTTCGAAAAGGGACTAGCATTGCACTGCATACGAAAAATCACATTTATTTTGCAAAATCAGTTTTCCATCTCCCAGCAGCCTCTACTAGTTTGTAGAGGCTACTTCTGAAACTTTCTTCTTGGTTCTCAGTTCTCCCAGCACCACACACAGCACAAAAGGTGACCCACATTCAGAAATGACTCTAAACCTCATCAGTTCTGTGTGCTGGCTTCTTATGCAAGTGGGAAATTGTACAGTGCACCAAAGTAAATGTTAATTGCAGGTATGAGCCCAGAAAAGATGCACTAAATTTCTTGCAACAGCATTCAGAGGGGTGTAATTTATTGTAGCCCTGGAAAGCAGAGAAGGAGCCCCCAGAAGTCTTAACGTCCTGCTTCGAGTGAATACCACACCATGAAAATGCTGCACGACTGTCGTGGGTTAAGCAGAGCAGAGTTAACTTTTTTTTTCCTTTTCCCTTCTCTTCATAAACAGCTAGCAAGAAGCTATGTTTTGGATTCCTGCTCAGGAGGGAATTGGTAAGAGAAGAACGTTTATAGTCATTGCTAGGATGTTGCTATTCGTTCTCAAGGACATACATTCAGCCTTTTGGGGGGGAAGAGACAGTCTGGCTTCTAGCCTGGGATTTGTATCACATTGCATCTTTGTATATAGTATTATTTCTAATATTATTGTAGTTTAGTTATTAAATTGTCCTTATCTCAACCCACGAGTCCTCTTTGCCATTTACCTCTTTAATTCTCTCCCCTATCATTGGGGTGGGGGCAGGGACTGTGTGAGCGGGTGTGTGTGGTTTGGCCCCCAGCCAAGGGCCAACCCATCACAACGACACCACTGCGCGAGTACTGTATCAGAACAGTGATCCCAGGACGTGTTCAGTCAACAAGACAGGGATGCATCTGCAATGAGGATGTAGACTTAGAAAGAATCTTCAAAGCCTGGGTGGGAAAGGGTAGTCCCCTCCATGGATATCCCTGCTCATTGCAGGGAGGTTGGACTAGATGACCTTTAAAGGTCCCTTCCAACCCAAACTATTCTATGATTCTATGGATCCCACCTCTCAAGAGATGCAAGGGTTCCACCTTGCTCCACACAGTTGGGTTTTCCTACATCCGTCTCCTCGCTCCCAGCATCCCCAAAGGCTGAGCTCACCCATGGACACAGAAAAATACTTTACTGACTCTCCAAATGAGTAACTGCTTTCTGTTTCCATTTTCCCAGTCTCAGGGAGACCAGATCCAACAGGTCCATTGATAGCTTCTGTGAAGACAAGGAATATTTTAATGTTAACATCAGTGGCCAAGGATTTGACACTGATGAAGCCACAAAAAATGACTGCAATCTCACATTATCTCTCTCCCTCCAGGTATACATCACTTTGAGTTGCAAGATACTTCAGGTTTGTACTTTGTTTATTTTCCTAAAGCAGATTAGCAAGAAAATGGAAGGTTAACAGAACATTAAGGTTGAGAATTTAAATGAACTAGTTAGGAAAAACAAGGCTGTAATTCTCATAACCACTCTACGTCAACCATCTTGCATATATTCAGAATTCAATGTTGTTGTAGAGGATGGAAAATTTATGTTGCAGTATACCTGTAATATGACAGAGTCGCATTTATGGCAGAACTTTTAATTTCCTAACTTGTACATTAAATTCCCAATATAGTTTTGCACTCTCTTCTGTTGGTGGTGGGGTTTTTTAAACACTCATTTCCCATGCTTTAAAAATAAACGAAGGAAACAGTGTTTGAATACTGAAATAAATGCAGATGACTTTTGCCAATTTCTACATACAATTTACAGACTAAATATATCAATCCACCTCAACCTATACCTTTAGAATCAATTACTGAAATAACCATATTTAGTGTACAGAATCCAACAGCACATGTAATTGGAGCCTCACGCATTAAAAGTTTAGAGAAACCTTATGTATGTGTGACTAGAATTTCAACAACCTACAGAATTACTTCCAACAGCTCAAAAAGGCACAATAAAGTTAAGGTTTGGGATGAGAGAAGGGGAGTTGGAAGCCATAAAAAACTCTTCCCAGAAGGAACTGGTTTATGTTCTGTTAGCCTTCCTCCTCACCCACCCCAAAACCCCTCCTCAAAACCATGACTAATACAACTGCATTTGACAAGTGTTTTCTGTAACCGAGTTAATAAAAGTCTGTGGGCCAGGAACGAGCAGCAGCCCTCCCAGCCAAGATGCCACCTATACCTGTCTGAGAAACGCTTGGTGACTTTACTGGCCACAGCTTTGACTTGAGTTTTTCCCCACCTGACTTGAACAGAGCCCCTTTCTGTACTATGTGCTTAGCAAGGAACTTCTACCTTGATTAAGACTTCTTGACCCTCCTACCAATGGCCAGCAAAACTCAGTCAAAAATACTCCTTTTTCTACCAACTCGGTAAACAGGCTTTCTTCAACAAGACATCAAATGCACGCACTTAGCACAAACCATTTCTATCCTGACCTGCACGAGCGAGGTTTAGCACACTGCCGGAGCTGGCAGTCCTACACACAGGAGGAGAGGGAGAGATACATTGGAAGAGGGATCCAGGACAAACAAGACCACATAGCTGATGCAACCCAGGAAAAGCTTCGTCCTTCAAAAATTGGGACTGAGGAGCAAAACTATTTAAAACTATTCTTTTTCTGTCCCAAATTTGCAAGCTAGTCCAAACAGCAAGAGAAAGATAACCATCTCACCTCTTGCAAGAATCTAATTCAGGAACGGAGGCTAGCAAACGACAGACATTTTTTATTTTTGCATCCTTGAGATATAGGCCAGATCCCAAATGCCATTTAACATTGCCACATTCGTTAACAGTTCAGCCCATCTTCAACAGCAGCTGAACCTTTGAAACGGCTGCTACATCCCATCCCAGCAGACATGTTGCACTTTCCCAGACCACAGTTTAAAAATCCCAAAATAGCTATAGCAAATGTGCCTGGTACGGACGCTGAGGAAGGGCAATCTGGGTCGTCTTCTCACAAAACTATGCTGAAGTCTGGCCAGACTCCAGGAATGTGCATTTCTCTGCAGATGGCTAGAGCAACATTTAACAGGAGGAACCATAAAAGACTTCCACTTCTGATTATGTACATTCATTGTGAGGGTGGTGAGGCCCTGGCACAGGTTACCCAGAGAAGCTGTGGATGCCCCATCCCTGGAGGTGTTCAAGGCCAAGCTGGATGAGGCTTTGAGCAACCTGGTCTAGTGGGAGGTGTCCTGCCCATGCAGGGGGGTTGGAACTCGATCTCTAAGGTCCCTTCTAACCCAAACCATTCTGTGATTCTATGATTATGACTTTTATTTATTTATTTTAAAATGAGGGTTGGCTTTCCCTCTCCCTTCTTCTTTTTTTAAATCTATTTAAAGGAAGCCATCACATGCTTAGATTTCCCCCTCCAGCATTTATTTAGCTTTAAGCTACCTCAGGCCAAAATTATTATCTGTTCAATATATTACAGCCCGGTACATTGCAGAGCAGACTGAATTACTGCCAGAACACTATGTAAATCAAACCCACATGTTAAGTAAAACAGTAATGCAATGCAATGAGCGCCTGTCCACAATCATTCAGCTATAGGTGTCACTCCCACGTTTACCATATGAATAGATGAAGATTCCCTCAAAGGGACAGATTCTTAATTCTCCCCCTAGATTCAAATGTATGCATTAAGGACACACTTCAAACATCAGTATCTTTTTCTCCTAAGGCAGACTTCTTGTCTGTAATTAGCTTCCATTGGTCAAGTGGTTTTGCTTCTATATACTAGGCTATAGTAATGTTTTAAGTGATGCTCTATGATTCATCCTACACTGTCTAATATGATTTTTTCCCCCCTTAACCCAGAATAGGAAGGAATAAAGAGAAAAAGGAGAGAAGGGGGGGAAAAAAAAGATTGCCTGCAATCATATTTTTACACTGTACACAGTTTATGGCTGGCACACATCCAGTTTGCAGTTGCGATAAGAAATGTGTAATCCTATTATACAGAGAGGAGTCAGAATGTACAAATAGGTCCTAGAAATAGGAACTTCTGTAAGATTAATCTTTTCACCATAATAGTTCTGCAAGTAGGTCTAGACGGTAGCTCTCTGCTATTCTCCCCACTGATAATGGAAGCCAACTGTCAAAACAATTAGCCACACATGAGCTGGGATTTTTGCAGAAGACAAAAAGAATTTGCACTGTATGTTCATGTACAAGAGTAACATTAATTAGAACAACAGCTATGAGTCCTGGCAGCCTGGCACGCGAAGCCTGTATCACGCTGCATAAAGAGATCCCGGGTTGCCCCAATGCTGCTACATTCTGTGAGGTTGTCAAATCCTGCACACTAAGCAATTTTTAAGAAACATTAACTGCTTACTGGCAGCAAAAGCTGGTTCTCATGGCATTTTGCATCACTGTTTCCTTGATAAGGCAATACAAAAACCATTTCCCGGGCACAGGGTCACTGGGCTGCTAAAAGCATGTTCTTGCATTGAAAGTAGCAAACCAAATACCACCTACCACGTAAGTCAGCATCCTTTTGGAGTTTAATTGATGGATAATTCCAACCTGGTTATATATTTTTTAATTTTTTTTCTAATTTCCTTTGCATGATAGTATTGTGGTTACGACTCAAAAAAGAGGCTATGCATTCCCTGACTTCCCCCATGGGCATAAGTGCTTTTGACTTAAGCGAGATAAGCTAAAATTCAGGCCAGCGCTCTCTTGAAAGACGATCATTTTCTGCATAAGGACCCTTGCAGCAGGGAAGGGATGAGATCCATGCCAGAAGCGGCTGCGCTCCCCCATGAACCAGGTCACCGCTCAACCTTATTCCTGTCTGACCAAAGAATACATTCCTCAGAGGAAAGGGCTTTTGAAGTGAAATCTTAAGAAAGAAGGGCTTTTTCCTAGGAAAAAGAACAAATAAAACAACCCATCTACAAGCATGTCATGCAGGACTTAGGGACATAGCCATATGGTCGCAAGGTAAATCCAAGCACCATAAATTAGCTCCAGCAGCAGCAGGGTACACTAGCTTATTATGTACCCCATTAGACTGTGGCTAGATTATCATCAGCTTGTGAACAACCTGGTTTGGTATATTGTATATACCAAGCTAGACCAGGTATATCTGCATGACACTGCAATTACTTCTGTGACTGCACCACAGACATACTCAATATGTACCAACGAACGCCTTTAGCATCCTGTCTTCCAGCTTGCTGCAGCAGCTGATCTCACAGGTAGGAAATGTAATTCTCTTCAGGGTAGAAAAGGGAATTGGTGATGGGAGAGAAAAACAAAATAAATAGTTCTATTAAAATCAAGATACTCTACACGTACAGGTACAAAGAGACAGTGACTAAATGGTGTCAGAGGAATACACACACATTTCCATTAAGCTCAGCAGGAGGATACATGCATGTAAACCAGAATTTAAACACACTAAATAACTAAGGTGTGTTGTTTTCTTAACCTTAAGTAGTACTCTCCCATTAAGATCACTGAATTCTGGATTTTCCTAACTGCTCTATGATCCAAGCATCAGGCCACACAGAGACTGAGGGCAGCCTCAGGTCGGGCTGGATGAGGTGCCTTTCAACCTCAGCTGTTCTGTGAGTCTGTGATAATTAAATAATATTTATTGCTTTCAAAAAAGGTTGAATGTCACAAACTCCAAGTATAAAATAACAGTGAGGGAATCAGATTAAAATGATTCTGCTGAGTTAAAGTGGGCAGTAACACATGGATTGCAATCCAATTAGCAAAGAAGCTTTTCCACATGTTGTTAAAGTGCCTTTTGCACTGAACTACCTTCACCTGACCTGACAAGCGGTGAATTATCTGTTGTAGCAAGACTCTGTTGCAGATTAATTAAAAGAAAACAGCAGAAGAAAGAGATGGAAGGGAAGAGTACAAAACCTGCATAATTTTCCTATTAATATGAACCTAGGAGTTTGAAAAATCCTCCACTAACAGGAAAGTGATGAGTATTTCAAAGTGGTGAAAGACAACAAAAACAATCAGAGATCAGTCCCTTAAAAAATAATGAGACCTGTTCAAAATCTAACATGGATTCTCTATTTCTTTCATGAGTTTTACCAGTTTGTTAGTTGGGTGTTTTACCAGCTTCTCCTCACTACAGTTCGCGTTGTCATTACAGGAAGCAGCAGAAGACGCTGTTGTGTGCGCATGCAGACACAAATCCCCAGCGACTATTCTGCAACGACACAGAGCAACATCACTGTGTGCGGCAGGGCAGGCTATTTAATCAAAATAGCCTCAAAAAAAAAGCTTGTTATACTTATCTGAGGGTCACTAAAGGTTTTCTGCAAGAAACACATGACTATTTGTTAATCCAAGTGTCGCTTTGGAGTCAGTTCAGGAAACCAAGAGGGCGAATTTGGGAAGGACCAGCCGGCTGATTCATGTGGTCATGGTCCAGCATGACGGCACATGGTGATGCTGCCCTTCTTGCTGCTCAACACCGGGCACCCATTGTGTGAGTGACCCCAGAACTTCGCTTAGGAGGAGAGTGATGGCACTGCAGCCTGCAAAAGTCTTTGCCACCACCCCTGCATGTCAAGTTTTTCAATCTGACCTCTTCATATTCATGCAACACCATCTCCAGTGCATAAACCTGGTGCTGCCACGCAGCTACCATTAAAATAAAGGTGCATTGTTTCCAGCTAAGCTGGGTACCCTAGCTCCCTTGTACTTTCTCCTTTCCATGAATCATCTCCTGGAGACCATTACGTACCTTCAAAAGATGCTGTCACAGCAATGGGGAATAAGCTGTCACCTGGCGGGAAAGCACAGGAGTAGTACTTTCAGATGGAAACCACTGTATGTTGCTGATATTTTCTTTAAAACACTCCTGTTTTTCCTTGGGATACATAAGCATGATTAAGAGCCACCCCCTGACTTCTGCTGATTCCTGCACTGGAATTACCTTGCTGGTTTTTGAGATCTAGTGAAGTGTGAGTAACTGATGCCATTACTGACTCAGAGGTATAGAGAAAACAGAGTTGCTCTTTTGCAAAATCCTTCGGCTAGAATAAATCATATTGCCTCTATGGTCCATGTTTCATACAACAAAACACACATCAACAAAATAAATCAGCAGCTGGGGCTTCAGCATAGTCTAGTTACGAGGGAAGATCCTTCCACATCTTCTCCATCATCTCTTGACAAAGCAGCAGGCTGATTACTGGAAAATTCCCTTGGCAAATTACTTGCTGACTCAGAAGGGGTTCTGGGTACCTAAAACACTGCTTAAACCTTGCAGGGACAAACACTCCCCTTGGACAAGTGCAGCTGACAACATCACAATATACCTGTTCCACCTATGTTTTAGAAAAGTCTATATAAAGCCTAGAAAAAAAGATGTTTCCATAATGACAGGTCATTCAAGCCATGTTACATCAGGAAAGCCTGAACAAAGGTAAAAACACATTACATACTCTGACAGAAGGTGTGACTCTTCCTTTTTCTGTGATTTCTTCCCTATGTTATCTGATACTCTGTAATCATGTATTTTGATCTTTGTTTTAACTGTACAGAAGGAAAAAGGAAGGGAGGAAAAAAAGCACAAAATAAGGAAAGCATGCTGTACTAAATGTGAGAAGATGCAGGTAGCTACTGGTTGAGGGAAAATACATAAATTGTACTGAACTATTGAAAAAAGCACCATACATGAGCTTTCTTAAAAAAAATTAAAGATGACCAAAAGGAAGTCAGTAATTAACAGCACATTTCCCACTGACTGGTTATTATCTGAGCATTTATGGTAGTAACAAAAAATTTTATTTATTCATTTTATATATATGTATACAGTAGAAAAAAAGAAAAGGATTTTAAAGGGCAAAGAAATACAGCAAAAAATCTTCAGATGAAAGCACTTTTTGTTTTCCAAGTTCTATTTCCTCTGAGAAAGAGTAAAAACAGAGGTAGCCTATTAAAAAGCCTACTCCTGTTCAAATTGCCAATTTTAAGACTTCAGTCCAAGAAAACTGAAGAAATGCCTCCCACCCTGCAAGCCCAACAAATCCCCTTCCCATCAGTCTCCAAACCAAACACAATACCACACAAGTCTAAACAAAAGAATGCATCAGTGGCATTCCAGTCCCAATGCAGTTTTCATACGGTTCATTGTTTGAGCTAATTCAATTAGAAGAGGGTCCAGATGATTATTATCCTGGTAAAAGGAAACTGCATAGACAATGCAATGGCAGATTGCCATGACCATTGTATCTTACCTCTTAACTAAAAAACACAGCTAAAGGAAGAGGATGAAACAAGCCCACTTTGCTAACTATCAAAAAAGGTGACATCTTCCAACCACTTCCACGGGCTGGTGCGTCCAGTCTGCCAACTTTCAGCAATCAACTGGGTGCTGCAAACACAACCACAATCACTTCCAGCAGGAAAATTTACCATCACAGCATGCTACAGGGAGAACTTAGGCATGCCTCAAGTAATGAAGGAGGCATTACTTATGGTCCAAAGACCAGCGTTGAGGCTCAGGTGGTCTGGGCTCCACTCCCAACACCATCATACAATTTCCTGAGGAAATGCAGTGCTTGCCTCCATCTGTAAGGCCAATGTCATACCAAGTTAGTAACGACTGTATAGACACCTAAGCAGAACCAATGATACAATTTTAAGGAATACATAAACAGCTCAGGGCTTGAAGTTCAGCTCCACTCAAATCAGAAGCAGCAAGCCTTCTACAGAAACCTTTCTGAAAACCACTCTTGGATAAGGAATATTCCTGAAAACTCTGTAGGGACATAAATCAGTGCCACTGATCTGCATACTCGTATAGTTTGAAGTCTGGTAATACTGAACTGAATGTCATTGGCTGAGAACAAATATTTCCATGAGCAAACATTTCTAAATTAGGGATGCTTTTTGGTTTTTTTAATGACTGGAAAATATTTTTGCATGCAGTTTCAATTCTGAGCTACACAGGCCCAACTGGAAGTTTTTCTGTTAGTATTGTGCAAGAGTATGAAAAGAAAAGGAATAAACAAACAAATTCAGTCTCTACCCAGCAGATGAATATTTTGAATAGAAAAGCAAAAATGTAAGAATAAAAACTCAAATTATTTCACCAAGGTCAAAAGAGCTAGGAGTACAGTCAAGCACATGATTTCACCTGTGGATTTCAGAGTTTGAGGCCAGCAGTTTATCCGATAGACCTCCTCTTGTCTCTGGGGTAGCTATGTATCTGAACGCATACTCCAAACTTAAAAATAAATTAAATCTTCCTAAACTGGAATGAAGACACTCAGGTTTAATATCTGAGAGGAAAGATGTTTCAGTGATTTAGGAAACCAGCTGTTATGGGTGAGCTGAGGCTCAAACCTCTCCCTTCTCCCACAGCCTTTGAGACACCACACAAATGACGGGAAGTTAGTTAGCCGAACAGATTTCAGTAAGGCAGTTTCTGCTCCGTCTTTGTCTCAGTTACATCTCTGAAACTGAGATAACAGACCACTATCCCTGAATTAGGTTTGCAGGAGGTACATTGAGGAAGTCTAACATGATTGCTTTGGAGGACAACTACTCTATACACTGTCAGAGATTAAAACACTACTGCACGACTGGCCAAACAACGTAGAAGGAAGGCATTTTAAAGCTACAAGAGAAATACTGTCCTTTCAGATTGGCATGCTCATCCTCTCTGCTCATTTCCAGCTCAGAAGAACGCAAAAAGTGCGTACAGCACCAGCAGTAGCCATCAGTCGTCTTAACCTCCAACCATTCCCCGCTCCCGGTTCCAAGCGCCTTCTGCACCAACGCACACACACGCACACCGCGGACAGCTGCTGGAGCTGCTGCAACACCATCGAGTGATTACAGGTGACAGGAGAAGAGCCTCCTGCAGACATGCTTTTTCCTGAGCTTTCATATCGCAAGAAGTTTGAGACCTTCCCAACTCAGACGATTCTTTGACACGGTGTAATAAAAACCCATCCACACAGCCAAGGATTTGCCCTCAGCCAGCAGTAATTAAAATTAATCATTCACAATTATTTTCATGAGCATATTCAAAAAGAGACACTGCCAGCTCGCTGAATCCTCAAAGTTGACAGACCTTGAAATAGGCTGTGGTCAGGTACAGCGTGTTCCTGGGTTTCAAGCAGTTAAAAACATGCTTTGCATATCGATTCCCTGTCCCACTTGCAGGACCCACAGCGCTGATGGACCTACACTCAAACACCTGATCCAGCATCAATGAGTAGGACGGCTACAGAAAAAGATTTTTCAGATAAATATTGCTATTTCTATAATTATTGCTGCCCAGCTGGGATTCAGGGCTGTGTCAGTGCTAAAATTTCTTATTCTCAAATCTTAGCATCATAGGGACTTGAGATTCATTCCCTGTTTCCCATTCATTTGTACAAAGTTTTTAATCATGACCTGCTTCCATTTCAGCTTCACTGGTCACTGCTTATGCTATTCTGAGGGAGGTGAAGATGTTTCTAAGGTATGGAGTAGCCCGAAGGTTATCAGTTTCCGAACTTCAAAGCTACTGAAAAATTACATTTACAGAAGTAGAAGAATGAATAAAATTCAATATAAGGGATTAGGACTGTCAGTTGCCAAAACACTATTTACTTACACAAGCAATTTTTATGGAACTGAACATCTACTATTCATGATAGCAGTCTTGAACAATTCTGTCCCTTTGAAACTTATCATAAAACATAGAAGCACATGTCTTATGTATATAAAACCCAAATTTGTAGGCAGGATGTAAGACCAAGACTGTAACCATCGAAAAAGCAATCTCACACCTAACAGATTGCAGATCCCTGGGTATCAACCTGTATACCACTCCTTCCTTCCCATCACCTGGAATATTGATTTTTACCATACATACTGGAAAAAAACCTTTTTCCTGGTTATACTGAAGGAAGAGCAGCATAATAGGACTGTCTGCCTCCTACCATGAGTGTTCTGTAGTTGGAGCTCAAAACTGGAACTAAAAGCAAGAGATGGAAGATCCAATTTCTTACATTAATCAACTCTCAGCATGGCTTTCGGTCAGAAGACTTCAAAGGAACAGATACTCTCTCTTTACTGAAATAGAGAAATGTCTGACAAATATGTTTTTCTTTTTATCTTTACAATCTAAAGTGATTTTTCTATATGGTATGTAGGTATGATGCTGTGCAGGAAACAGGAGCACTGAATGTAGAGGGAACAGCCACAAAGGCAGAGGTTCAGGAAACCTCTCTCTTTAGGAAATTCAGCCAGAGAAAAGGAGGTAAACAGTGTAAAACAACAGCAGTACTCAAGCTCCAAAGTCTCCATGGCTGTCAGCAACACTTTAGCAAGTCTGAAAATGTCACCCCAGACTTCATGTTTTTTCCAAGGTAACAACTTTCTCTTCCTATGCTCTGTATGTACCCCACGCTTTTCTTGTATTGTTCACTCCAATTCTTAACCATTGCAGCTTCCTAATTTGCAACATCTCCTCATTAAGCCAATTTCCCACTGAAGATGGCAGTAAAGCCATTAGAACCCTAAAATTTAGGGCTCCCTCCTCCCCAGTCTCTCCTTTCTGCACCACAAGCCCTGTACTTGCAGCGAGGTACCCCAAGATGTAACTCTAGACCCAGTATGAACACTGCCAGATCCCGGATCAGCTCTCACTTCATCCCTCACTTCATCTCAGAAGAGCGGGAAGGATCAGTGTCTCCCACCGAGCTGCCTGCAAGGGAGAGCCCAGCCAGCACCCAAGCTTCCCCCTACAGGCATTTGACCACGAAGCCTAATTTTGATTTCGGCACTTTTACGATTTTTGCTCCCCACTGGTCAAAGTTTTAAAGTTATCTGGAGAAAGGCCTCAAAGGCGTGCAGCAGAGAAATAATTTAAAAAGGTTGGCAGCCCTATTTCATCATATATTATGGCTCCTTCTGCCTTTGGAAAGGCAAGTCTAAATTATCACAGCTACAACATTTTACAAGCTTGTACAAACTCATCAGGGACCTTGGCTGAACTCTGGCATATTGGAAAAAAAAAAAAAGAAAAAAAGAAAAACAAGAAACAGAAGAAGAGGCAAAGGGAGAGGGAACTGTTAGAAGAGGCGTGAGGAGCCCCCAAACCACCTTGGGAAACCAAGCAATAGCCAAAGCAGGTGGAGGCAGTGTGGATGTGCTCGCATGTGCATGGGGATGGTGCAGCTCCCTGATACCACCTGGCTGGCTGACAAAAGATGAAGCTCACCCAAATGACCAGGCATTGACATGTTCTCCCCTTAGAAGAGATGCAGAGCAGCTCGCTCTGACCAGAGATGGAAGCTCAGTTTCTTCTCCCAACCACCAGACAATCTTGCTAGTAATGGATTAAAGCGGTTTAAGTTACTACACATCTAATAAGGCCAGAAGGGCAAGGACACAGCTGTGTTTTGATTGTTTTGAACCACGTACAGCTTTGCATTTTTGTTCCCGTTTTAAATAATAAGGTAACAGGTTTTTTGCCAGAGCTGACATAGTCTAAGGATATAAACAGAGCAAGGAGCACAGGGAGAAGTACCATCTTTTGTTTGTCTATTGACAGAGAAAATGAATTTCAGACACCGAAATCTGCAGACATTAAATCTTCACAAAGCGAAGACCGCTGCTCTTTAAATAGATAAACACATAAATATACATGTATAGCTACACACATATATAAAAACTTCCTACATTGCTCTAAAATCTGAAAGACTTTCTCAAGCTTGCACTTCCAGTAGCAAATAAAGCTTGTCTTTGGTTGGGGAAAGAAAATCACAGCTGAGAAAAATAGACCATGGAAAGACCCGAGCAGCAGAAGACACAGTCAGCTATTACCTGCTGTGATTACGGAAAAGTGCTATTTCTTATTCTGCACCTTGTTCCTCTTTGCCATTCTTTTCATCCACCTTAAAAATGACTTCAGGATTTAAGCAAATAGGGTCATTTGGGGGATTGTATGCTCCTTGCTAAAGCCTTCCCTGCCTTGGGGAAAAAAAAGCCCCACAAACCAAAAACCAAGCAGCAATAAAAAAAGAAGTAAGTTTGCAGTTCTTCATTCCCTTTCCCTCCTTCCTAATGCAAATTCAGAGCAGCTCCTGTAGAGACTGCAAACACCCACACAACTTTCCAGATGGGGAAAAAAAAACCCCACATCGGTAAATATATAAAGCAATTTCTTTACTCTTTTTTTGCTAAGTGACTGGATATAAAATCTGTTGCTGCCTCATGGACAAACACATACAGAGCCTTGGGCAGAATGTAAAGATGTTTTGGGGCACTGCAAGGATGTGATGGCTGTTTTATCCTTCCTTGTACACTGAACAGTCTGTGTAACCTAACAGAATTAGCTTACTAACAGATATAGTAATAGGTGTGGGGGGAGGGAAAGGAAGGGAGGAAAAATGCCACTAAAACATATTCCACCTACATATTTCACTACTAATCATAAACTCAGGTAGAAAGCAAATTACTTTTCCTGGACCAGGAGAAGAGGGGGGGGAAGATTGAAAGAGAAAGAGAAAAGGGAAAACAAACACCTTTTTTTTTCTAGAAATCACCATATATATTAAAAAATAACCTTATACTAATCATTGCATTTATCAATCCATGACAAGGAAAGAAAATTTTTTAAAAAAGGAACAGCTCAAGAACTGCCACAACATTTTACAGTTGGTACTTTCACAGTGATAAATATAATGCTGGCCTCAGACTGCTAGAAGGATTAGATTTAGCTGTAAAACAAGAAGTGCAGTTAACAGTTGGTGTTGGGTCTGGTGTTAGGATTAGAAAGCACTGCTAATCACAAGAAATGTAAAAAGATTAAGCAGTGATGGTTGCCAGTAAGGTTTGTAAGAGCATGTAAGTGCTGGAATTCATTTTGGGATTAAAATTCCTCAAAAAAAAAAAAAAAGGTTGCATCATAAATGCAGCAGCCAGTTTCACCTGCACTGTCCACAACCCATTCTCAATGACTAGGAGCGTTTTTTAAAAAGAGTGGAGAAGGGAAACATATGCCATGGCTTATGCTGAAGGGTCCTAGGAGGGCTTTAGTGAGGAGAAGCTAGCATCTGTATTCTGGTACCTAGGAATTAACTACTATAATCTAAAGCCTATTAGTATAGTGGCTTTGTGTTAAGAGATTTTGCTTTTCGAAAACCTGCCTCAACACAGTGGAGTCACAGCTGTTGAAAGGCACTGTAACAAAAATTACGATGGCATCTAGTATGTAGTATGTGCCTCCTTCCAGTAGGAAGAATAGAACAAAACCTTAATTTCCTTGTTTACGGCTGGTTTAGATTCACCTGTATGATCTATTTATGTTATTAGTTATCAATGACAAACTAAGCTTCCCACATAAAATACTCCATCTGGAAAGTGTAAAAGAATCTTCCCCCCCCCCTCCAAATAATTAAAAACTTCAGCTTCCCAAAACCTCACAATAAATACTCTCTTTTAAAACCCAAATTTGAATTTTAAATTGAAATTTCTAATGAAAAGGCATTTTAACCGGTGCAGACCACAACATCATGTGGTCAGATTCCCCAGCTTGCTTATGCCAGAGAGCTAGCCATTAGCAATGGCCACAAAGGTCACCGCTGCCACGCTTGGCCATCACCATCCCACACTGCACAGTTGGTAGTCCACCCCGGCCGCCACCCTCCACCCATCCATAGTACAACATCTGAAGGAGAAGGCAGACCTCTGCAAAGGCTGTCCATTCCTCTAGATGCCTGATGGACAGTCAAAGCTGTTTAGCAGTGAGGCCACCCAAAACCTGTCTCTCCCATAGCATCCCAAATTTATCCAGTGATTCAGAGCAAAATTCAAGTGTCACCACATGATTTCATGAGCATCCTCTCTGCTCAGCTGCATTTCCTCCTGGGCCCACAGGAGCTCAAATGTTGAGTCAGACCAACCTCCTTTCACTCATTAATTTACCTTCTGTAAATCTGGACCTTGCTATTGAAGGGGTTGGGAAGTGGTAAGGAATAAGACCATTTCATCATTTTCTAGCGTGTCTTTCAGTCAAGTGCTCCTGGTACATCTGTCTGGATTTTCAGGCTCTGTAAGACTGCTTTTCCCTTCTGTTCGCCCAAAATGAACACTTTTACCAGACGCCTGTAGCAGAAGCAGAAATAACCATCTTCCAAGAGTTATAAAACAGTCGTATTAAATAATAGAGGTGAAAGCACTGTGTATGATTTCTGCAGAAGTCTTTTCAGTAGAACAGATAAATTTATTCACTGCATTATGGAACAGTTTGAGAAAACAAGATCATACAATGTACACTGCTTCTATTTAAATTGTTTCATTTCTATTCATGACTGCTCTGATTAGATACACTGAAAATATCATCAGTAAAGAAATAAATAATTCTGCCAAATTAATAGTTGTTGATTTCTTTTACCTGAAAACGTAAGCAGCATCTCATTCACACTAGATAAAGCTGCTATAATTTGGATGCATCAAACTTGTTGGTTCAAGTGTACACAGCACACCGAGAAAGGTATTCATCTATGTTTTCTCAATATTAAACACCTTCTCTCAAAATTGTAAGTTCTTTAGCGAGTTAAGATGGGCTAGTATATGCTTTGCTTGGAGAGATTTAGTCACCAGCTAGGAACTTTTTTTCCTGTAGTTGTTTTCCCCAAATAGTAGGTTGAGACAAATAAATTGCTTCAAATGGAGAAAATAGATTAGAAATGGTATTTTAGGGAATACAGGTAAACTTTCTGTATAAGACAAAATTCACCTCAAGCTCAGCAAGTGCTCTTTAATTAGTAATACCTTTCTATCTCAGAAAGGAAGCAGCCAGAAGAAACCATAACTAACATCATTAGATGATGGGAGCTACTAACCAGCCCCAAACCAGGGGCTCGACGGTACCTCCCTCCCTGTAAAGTATTTTGCTGGAGAAACTTGGGAGGGGGTGGATTTGTGCAAATGGAACAGAAGAAGATATTATTGAGCAGAAAGATCAGACTAATATTTTGTTTGAAGAAAAAAGAGAATAAAAACATAGACCTAATATATGTTTTAGGCACCGCAGAATGATGAATGCAGCATGTCTGCTCAGCTTACGAACACATGAAAAAAGGTCCTCTACGTTTTTGAAAAATTCATCCAGTTTGACTCGACAATGAATTCTTCTTCTAAAAATCAAACATAATTGCTGTAACATTTTGAAAAATCTAAATGCACAGCTGAGTACCTTAAGAGCACCCTGTTCGCAAAGCAGCCAAGTGATAACACCTCAGAGAGCTACTGTTAGCTACTGCAGGCAACACAAATCAGGAAAATGCTGAGTTGAGGTGCAATTTGACAGTTATTAGCAGAACAGGAGTAATTTGATGAAGAAAAAAAATCTGACAAAATCTCAGTTCACAGCAACAGATTTTGGGAAGCCTATTTGCACATAAATTGGAAAAAAACAATTCTTGCATTAGAAACTGATGAAGATGAAACAATACAACCTAAATCCTAACATATTTGAAATTATTTTCTTTGATTCAAAGCTGATAATCCTGTAACAGGCAGTAACTAAACAGGAGCTTACCAGACTTGCTCTGCGTGTTGAAGAGACTGCACAGTCAGATCCTGATCTAGGGCCATTCAGCTATCAGAATAACCGGATTTACTGCTATATGCACCTTTGTTTTTGCCATTTGAAAGCATCTACAGTGCACAGAACATTCGGCTGTGTTTTAAGCATTAGCAGCATAAATATCCCCTCGTGTACCGTATACTTCACCACTTCTAGCTCCCCATAAATCAAGCATACAACCAATCGTCTTTTTTATGTTGGACATTAATGGCAACTCTATTATTCAAATCCAGGCTGTGTAGCTTTGCCTTTCACGGGGATATAAAACAGCTCACGAGCAGGCTTACGACTGAGCAAGAGAAGACTCAAATCTGGCGGTGATCTTCTCACTACAACCCCACTGCCATCAGAGATGTGATATTCTGCATCTTTCAATTTATCTCACCTGTGCAAAAGCCTTAAAAAAACCCCACAGTCCTATAAACAGAAAAAAAGAATTGGAAAGCCTTTTGTGCTCCTCAAGAACTGCCTCTTTGTGTCCCCACAAACGTTCAATGTAAGTGTTTTCATATACTCATAAGTGGAGCTGCTGTCCTTTACTGCATTACAATTAGACACAGATTAAGAGATTTTTTTGGCGTCATATCAAAACCTTCTACAAACATACAAAGGGATTTTATATTATCGTCTTTTCTGCTCACCACTGAATTTTCACACTCAGCACAAAACGCAGTAAAAGATACCTTCCCCGTGTTTACACTGCCCACCAAGAACCATTTCAAAACCAAATAAAACAACTGGGCTATGATTTAAGCAGCACAAACTGTTCTCCCATGGGGTTTCTTTTTTTCCTCTCCCCTTCCATCGTCTTTTAGTTCATGAGGATAGGGAACATGAAAACTAAATGGATTTATGTTTAAATAATTCATCTTTTCAAGCACATCAAACCCAGTACTAAAGTTCATCCACAGGGCTGGCCAGATTTAGCTGATTCCAGTGGTATTTTAAACAAAATTCTGGAGAGCTAGTCACAAAGGTTGTAAGGAAATGCTGAACAGCTGTGTTGATAGAACTGTTTTGAAACAACATGTGTTGAAACTGTACCTCTTCTCACCAAACACAGCTGACAGGGAGACATTACCAGCCATCCCAAACTGCCACTGCATTTTGGAGACTCATGCCCACACAAGAGATGCTTTGTGAGTGCGGTGAGCTCTGGCACATCCCAGGAAGAAGAAAAGAATTACAAAGGCTGAACATCGTTTTCCTGCCAAGTGGTAGGAAAACATGCTGCAACATAAAGCATCTTTAGGAGCACAAGTCCCACAGGGCAGACATCCACACGAGCTGAGCTGATCCTAGAAGCCAAGTCGCCTTAAACTAAGGTCCCATGGCAACTGGGAAGTGAAGTGATGGTAGTAGCTCCCCTCCTCTTCTAGCAATGAAGGAAAATAGAGAGGTTTTCTGTATATTTTTTAAACATCCTAAGAAGTACAAACAATGGATTTACTCTTGCAGGAAGTCTAACAATATTCCTCTGTAACCTTTACTACACTTGCCCTTCAAGTTGTGTTTATTGTGCTAAGTAAACCATACCAAATTTTTGCAGCTAAAGAGGAAAATAAATATCTAGGGACTGGGGTTTTGTTTTGGTTCTTTACTCCCTAAAAAGCCAGACTCTAAACCTTTCAATTCTTAATAACAACTGTTTGCTTTAATAACACAAGTGATCTCTCTCCTGCACGTGGCCATTAACATGATAGAAGAGTCTACAAAAGGGGATCAGGACAGGATACCAACAACTTCTTGTCCAAACTAGATTAGAAAAAGCAGCAAAGAAACATAATTACATTTCAGGATATAACAACAATTGACAACAATTTTAGCAGCACTGCTTTGCCTGTGTGGGAAATGGTTGGCTGAAGTGAAGAAATCATTTTGCCATGTGGAAGCCCAGAGTGGGTTAGTAACCCACTACAGTACCAGAGATGAATTTTTGCAGTCAGGTTTATATCTTCAAATTCACTCAAGTGGAGATTTATTGCAACAAAAACAGAGAAAACCACTGGAGGGATGTGTTGGAAGTGGAGCAGGACAAAAGGAAAACAAACACAGAAAATACAATATTCTTAGTGCAACCCTCACTGACTTACTCAAAATTACTTTGTTTCCAGTCTAAAGTAACATGGCTCATAATATTATAACCTACCGAATCTTTTATGTGTGATTTAGAGAGTTACATTTTGCAGAATGTGTTTTGGATGAGTTTCATTAGAAATAGCTCAAAATACCTTTAAAGAAGTATCATCTTAATGACATGCTTATTCTTGAGGGTAGATTTTGAGCCCTTCAGCAGAAAGCAATCTCACTACAAGAAGGACCTTAATGGCTTTGAGCGACTGTTTATGCAGTGGGAGTCCTCTCTAAATCAAATGCGTTTAAAAGTGTCCTTGTTTTAAGTTGCCTGTACAGGGCATCCCATCACAAACTTATGTTCTTATGCTTTGCAGAGTAACGATGTCCATATACCCACACAAGCTGTCTGAGCAACACCGACTCTTCCTCTTGGCTGATATTCCCATGTTAAGTGGGAGAATGAAGTGCCTCGTAGTCCTCATATGTGGAAGCCACTCTAGAACAAAATGTCCAACATTTTCTGCCTGTAACATATGCCTGTAAATACATGTATGATGAGATAATGTGGGCTAATCGATTCTGACAAAGAACCACCACAATACAGTCCAACATCATAACAAAATATTTACTTGTAAAGCCTATCAAATTACAAGTTCTGACCTTTGGTGATGTAGGAAAAAAGCATTCATTTCCTTTCTTCATAAAACAAAAACTTGCTGTAACCTTTTTTGTAAAGTTTAAAACTGAAATTGTTCTTACCCTAGCCCAGCTGACAGCATTAGAGGTGGAGAAGCTCGCTTCCAGGGGAAGTGGAATGTAAAAACAAAGTTGCTGTGACCTTAACAATAATCCTGTTTGCATATTACAATACATTTTCCAACTATAACAAGGCAAAGTCCCTTGTGTTCCGGTCAGAAAAAGTCATCTTCCAGTAAAAGCATACTGTGATCAATAACATTTTCTTAATATATTATATTATCTCTCACTGAAACACTTTTTCACTTGGCATTTCAGGCTGCCGAGTAGGGGAAATTCATGACAAAACTCAAGATGGTAAATGAGATACTGCAAATTAATTCCATCCAAGAGCAATCTTTTCGTTTGTGAACAATTTGACAAGCCTGTGTCGTCTGACTTCAGCAGAAGCTTTCTCAGCTTTCAAATATACATGAAACAGAAGAATCTGCTCCACTGCCATACCGATCTTCACTTCAGCTTGCATAATTTTATGTTGAAATACATTATAGCTTCAACAACCAACTTTGAGACCAGAATTGGTGGGGCATACTTTAAATATTAGTTTGGAAAATAGACTCAGAAGTCTGCAATATCAATTGTGAAATCCTATTTTCAAGTCACAGCCCAGAGCATGGCACAGCACATGAATCCTGCAGTTTTGAAGGCATTTTGCCACTGAGTTGCCTGCAATCTGACCCTTAAAAGGTCTGAGTGATGAAAATGCCAGCTGAAGGTTCTCAATTGGGTACTGGCAAAGTTCAAAGAGAGCCTTGTCACAATGGGCATTATAGTAAAGTACTTCTCCATCCGTGTGTCTGAAATTACTTTTGCTATGATGAGCAGTAGCTTCATTCTCCCCTTGGAGCTAACGCCCTTCTGCAGGCTGAAATGGTGACCCGGTGGCACACAGCTGGGAGCAGAACCCATGCTCCTCACCTTCCACGTGAAAGCCCATCATCATTTTAGCAGCAGCAGCTGTAGATCCAGCTGCATTACTGAGAGTAATTGGTGCTCAGCATGGTCCAGAAAGGCAGGATCCCGCAAAAAGGCTTGGGTGAACGTGGGATACTGTCAGTAGGATTAATTATACACACCCGATCGCGGCAAGATTAGGTGCAGAATCACTGCTGTACTAATATTTCAGCAGAAGGAATAAGGGGCAGGCAGCTGTTGAATATTCACGCTGCTGCGATGCTCTCTGTATGAATTCTCTGGGAACATATAAAGGCTGTACCCATACCCTGAAGAGTTTACTATCCAACGCCCCAATTACGAGATACTTTAGTATGTACCTTATTTTAAGCTCACAGGGCAGGCTCATTGGCTAAGTGTACTCTTTACAGTGAAGGATGTCCTCAATTTCTTTACTTAAGACTCATGTTGAAAACAACATAAAAGAAGTGGGAGAAAACAGATGAAAATTTAATTTACATCTGCAAATCCCAACACCTCATGAGATCAGAAACACATCAAGGGCCAAACAATTCATCTGCCTAAGAAGTCATTCATTAAAGAGAAACACCTTTTTTAATTGTGGAGGAAATGCATGGAGGGAAGATGCACAGTACTCAGCTGATGGAATAAATCCAAGCAGCAGCAGATGCATTTGCAAAAGAGAAGGGGCAAAAATAAGATTGGTCCCACTGATAAGCAGGAGTACAGACGACACTATAAGAAATCTGGATGAGAAGGAAAAAAAGGTCATGAAGGACAGGATAACATTTGTGGTTTATTTGGTTGGGGTGGTTAAAAAAAAAAATTAGGCAGAAAGTCTTCATGTAAATGAGCACTTACAAAACAGCCTTTCTAGGTGAATAATTTCTTTTACGATTAATAAAATCTGCAATCTGAGTAACAACGTTCTGATGACTTTTTGCCATTTGCAATTATCACTCATCCTGGCACCAAAAACTCATTACTATTAAAGATGAGAAAAAAATACTTAACTGCTTCTATGAAAGGACTTAATTTTTAAAAGAACACCAAGTTTCTCAGCCTTGTTCCTACTTCTGAATCCTGAATGTGAAAAATGAAGCCATCCTAGCAACCCTTGTGTATATCTCCTTCAATTTCCAACAAGTAATTTGGATAAAAGCATCTAATTTGTGTGGCAACACAATGCATTACAAAAGTATACTTGTTGGTTTACAAGCAAAGAGCGTGGAGTTAAGGTAACCCTGTATAAGTAGAAACATGTAGTTTATACAACAAACATACTTTTTTTTTTTTCCTTTTTTATAGCAGTTTTCTCCCAAGGAACTAAAAGCATTTAACAGTTACTCCAGGACTTGCAGCACTCTCGTAAATAAGAGTATATAATCTCTATTTTAATGGCATGGAAGCTGAGCCACAACTATTACAAGGGGGGCTGTGGCAGAGATAGGA
Organism: Pterocles orientalis; assembly: GCA_011057875.1. Taxonomy (NCBI): domain Eukaryota; kingdom Metazoa; phylum Chordata; class Aves; order Pterocliformes; family Pteroclidae; genus Pterocles; species Pterocles orientalis. Next base: position 1,406,898 of record WKFP01015009.1, read on the forward strand.
ACAGGAACCACATGCAACTCGGAGCTCTGTGAGTAAATATAGGTCTACCTGACATGCATTATCTATAGGCAGAAAGAAGCATAGGTATTTTTGTGTTGGTGCCTATGGAGATGTTAGTTTGAATATTGCCTGTGCCTCATTCCATCCCTGCTCCCCGACAGCACAGAAAAATTGGAGCCCTGTTAAAAAAAAAAGCCAACACAGATGCTGTTAAATGGACTTAAACACACAAAAAAATACTGTGTGATGCATTGGTGCTTGACAAACATTGATCCGAGCTCTTTATAAACACAGATTTCCAGTTTGTTGTGATTTAGCGGATGGTTAAAGGTCTGGAGCACACAGCGAGCCAGATTCTTCCTGGGGTGCACAGTAAAAGAGGCAACAGGCGCAAGCTGCAACAAAGGAAAATCTGGTAAGACAAAAGAAGAAAAAATCAGAGCGGGTGCTTAACCAGCAGAACAGCTGCCCGGGGAGGTGACAGAGCCCCTGTCCTCAAGGGTGTTAAAGGACTTGCCTGGACACACACACAGCCCTGAACAACCTGGTCCGTCTCTGCAGTTGGCCTGCTTTGAGCAGGAGGTTAGGTGAAATGACCTCCAAGGTCTTTACCAAACTGAATTATTCCACGAATACCATACCAAAGACAAGTGAGGTTATTCCTTGGTTTCTCCACTGCATCCCCAAACTTATCACAAATTCACATTAAAAGTGGGAACGCAGCCCTCTGTGGCTATATTTTTCTACTTCATTTGGCTTGCTCCTTCTCCTGAAAAGGATGAAATGGAACAAAACCCAAATCTTTGCTTTCACCCTCTTAAAAACTACAAAACTGAAAATCAAAACTCATCATGCTGTTCAAGCTCCTAAACGCACACGGTCAGCTGAGGTCTCACTTTGAGTCTACATACCCTCTCAACCCTCTCTCCTCCTAAGAAATACTCCAAAAAGCAATCAGTCTGCTGTGCAGAGACTCACGTTTATTAAAATAACTGCATCAGAGAAACAGCTCTCAACTTCTTAATTTGAAATTCCTCCCCCGAAACCCACACTTTCATAAGAGGTGCCGTACATGGTGAAAACGAATTATGTTTGAACCAGAAAAAAATGGGGTTAAGTACTTCCTCAGTTGGAACACAAAAATTGCAACCACACATGATCATCAAGATATACAGGGCTACAGAAAACATGCATAAATATTTTTTATATCCTTCAGAAAAACTAAGCAAGTTAGAAGGCCTGTTAAGGAGAAGAGCTGAGCTAGGAATATCCAAAAACGGGTAAGACAGACAAGCCTGCAACTCCCACGTGCAGCCCGTTCCCAGAAGGGGACCAAGTCCATTGTGGAATTCAAGCCCTTTTCGAACAACTTCTCACGTATAACAGGAGCCTTCATGAGGAAGCCTGCACACAACTGGCTTCTCATTTCCAAATTAATTGCTTTTCCTTCCTTTTTTTACAACCAGATCACAGCCATGGTGGCAGGAACACCCACAGGCACACCATAACCTAACAGAATAACTTTGCAATAATTTGATATTCAGCCTAAGACTATCCTCAGCATTTCATGCCGATGTGACTAGGCGATGCTGCAACTTATCACAAGCTGGATTTGCTAGACATCCCCCACCACAAAAAGTGAATTAAACTGTCACTCATCACTGTATGAGTTGCTCTGGTGTAACTACTTCTTTATGAGTTGGACAGCATTTCTCTGAATTAAAACCAAAACACTTTGTTGCAAGTTGAAGTCTTCATCCTTTCTGTACATTTTCTTTTCCTTTCCACTTCTCTCACTTATTTTCTGCCCACCTATTTTCCCCCTAACTCAGTATGTTTAACCCTCTCTGCTCCGCTTGCCCCCTCAATGCTTTCTTCTGTTCCCCTCTTTGGTAGATACAAACCAAGGAATTTGCACATGAGCTCCAGCCACACTGGACAAACTATTAATTTTGATCTGAGCACTGAACTACTAATGCCATCTTGATCCTTGCCCTAAGGCCACTTACAAGCAAACCAGTCAGCAAAGCTTGCAGGAGCACGGGAACACGTCTCCCTTCCCCAAGGACCACCTGATCAGCACATCAACCTAAGGCTGAGTCTGTATTCCCGAGAGTCCATTCTCTGGCATATCACCCAACATACATGCGCTAATAAAATATAGGAAAAACAGGTATGCTATTCATCGTGAGGGCTACTGAAAAAAATTAAATTTGGAAAATGTTTGATTTAACTACAATTACAGTTGTTGGTATCTGCAATTTGTACATGCAGGGACAAAGAAAGAACGAATATAAAATAAATAATAAAAAATAATAAAAGCCTTATTCATAATTCAGACTCAATTTCCAGCAACAGTTTAATATATGCGTTCCTGTGTGATCTGATCTAGGTGTTCCTGCTCCGGCAGGGGGATTGGACTAGATGATCTTTCGAGGTCCCTTCCAATCCCTAACATTCTGTGATTCTGTGATCTATCATTATATACACTGTTTAGGACTGTGTAATGGCAGCACATAAAAAAGGATTAAATACACTCTCCCATACGCACCTGTACACACCCAAGCATACACTCAATTTCCTGTTTTACTATGAACATACTAATGATAGGAATTGAAAAAGATTTTTAAATTATCAATGCTACAATGAAAGCTTTAAGCTAGTTGCTCAGGGAAATACACCCATTTCCAAGAGTGAAAGACTTGGAAATGGGCTGCCACTGCTTCCAAAGTGTAGTTCAAACACATTTATGGAAAGAGGCTGCCAGAAATGTTACAATCAAGATGCACTGAGGATACTGAGGTGTTCAAGAAGTAATCCTGTGAAGGAACAGCAAATACTGGAAGTAGGATTGCACAACACTGTGTGAGGAAAATTAAATACATTAAAAACAGGGAAAAAAAATGGGAGTTGGTGGTCTTGACAGAGAGCAAGGAGAATTTGAGCCAGCAGTATGCCCTTGCCACAAAGGCCAAGTGCATCCATCCTGGGCTGCTTTAGCAAAAGCCTAGCCAACAGGCCCAGAGAAGTGATTCTTCCCCTTCATGCAGCATTTGTGAGCCCTCCAGAGCAAGAAAGGGGTGAGACAAGAAAAACAGCAGGTTGGAAGACAAGGTGGAAGCAACAGATCAAGACTGAGGAAAAGGCAAGAAAAGAAAAAACAAATCTGTGTCCACTAAATTACATTTTCTTACAGTAGCTGGGAGGTGAAAACTCCCACAAGTCATTCAACAATGAAGTCAAGTATTTCAGTTTCTACTCTGATGCGCATAGTAGAATTGGACAAGAAAAGGAATCAGTTCTTTCGTTTTCCTCCCCATGCCCCCAAGAAACCACGTAACCTTTCATCTCCTTTTTCCAAATATTTAAACTTGATCTTGCAAACTTCACAGATATTTATAACTGTGTACACTGTGAAGAATGTTCTATTTGTAATATCTAGATACATGTACATTTGTCAGCTTAAAACTCAAAAAGTTCACTACACCCAAATGAGTGTCTTACAGCTTTTTACGATTTTATAAGATATAGGCCTATGAATCTGTACACAAACTTTGCTCCCTCTTGGAGCTACACCACTAAATTCAAATACTGATCAGATTTCCAGGACTAGCATTCATCCCACTACATTATTTTTCTATTGTAACACAGATGCTCAGTTGCACATGCACCAATAGGAACTTGCTGCAGTCACTGAAAGGGAAAGCTCAGCCCAAATTGTGTTCGTGTAAGCAAATAAGAGACCACGAAAGAAAAACAAACGACAAAAAGAACAGATATCTGCACACTTACCCTGCGATATCCAGAATCTGTATCAAATTCAGCCTCAGGTGTAAGAGTCAGTAAACAGGGCAGCAAACCCTTGCATTTAGCAGGAGATTTCTCGGAAGCCAGATTACCTAGAAAGAGTTGAAAAGAGTTATTTCAACAGATGCAGATGAAGTCACCCATACTTAATAAGAATAGGCTTAAAATGAGCCACAGCACAAGAAAAAAATAGCTGCACAATGGGAGTGTTACATGCCACCATGATTGGCATGAAGCATCTAATCCTCTGAAGGTGACAGAAATTTGCTACAAAGCACGGAGAGTTAGACGCTGGTAGATACTCAGGGCTTAGCAAAGAGCATCTAATACCCAGGGTAAGGGTAACATGGTATTAACCCTCTAATCAAGGACCTGGAGGAGACCAGAGAGAGCACGATATTTTGCTTAATTAGTTGCTATCAAAGAGAGGACAAGTTCAAGCACTTGCAAAACAAGACAATCCATGATTATTTAAAAGCTTAGTAGCATTCTAAAGTCTTTGGTACCATAGGGTTTGCCCATGAAATAAAAATAATCCCTGGAGATAAATTTAAAGAAATATATCTCATTTTAATGCCCGGAGTAAAATGACTATTCATTAAAGCAAAGCAGTTTTATACCTACGTTCTCCATCTCAGCTGTAATATATACAAGAGTAATCTTTATGACAGGAAGTGGAATGTAATCCTGCAAGTATGAACTGCTGTCATCAGCTGCAAATCAATACAATTTTTTTAAGTGGATGTAACAGTACCTATTGATTTCATGGTTTTAGCACTGGAGTTTCAGTTTCTACAAAAAAAGATTCTTACAATGACAAGATTGCTGCGTACAAGTAATTGAGTTGATACAAACTAATTGGAAGCTTACAGTGCCCTTCCCTTGAACAATGCAATTGTGGCTTCCCTCCCCTTACCTCAGCTTAAACCTTATTCATTTTATAGAAACTTTATGTTTTATGGAATTACAATAATTTCAAGGTGGTAGAGTAACACTTCACCAATCCTACCAGCAAGCTGTAGAAAGTTTCCCATGCAAAACTTATCTCCCTATCCTGCTGGCATGTTATTACCAAATATTGTATGACTTTTTGGTATGTTTAAACAGCCTGACCAAATAATTTCCCTTGTGAAAGCCTAAACCTGGCTCACACTGAAGAGCCTACAGTCCAAAGAGGTATGCTGAAGGAGAGGACGGTAAAGGAATGGGAAACAGAAGCACACGGAAGAACTAAATGACTTATGCAAGGTCACCTGGTGGATCAGTCAAGCAATGAGCTCCATTTGGTTATGCTCTATTCCTTTAAGAGAGTTGAATAAAACTCGTAAATTCTTACTATATTTCTGCAAATGAAGCATACAGCAACTTTGGCTTGACGAGCTGCTCAAATGGCTCATCCTGCAATGAATGATCTGTAATGAGCGCTGGCTGCAAGGCAAGATGTACCATCACACAGAGAAAGAAAAAAAAAGATCAGACCACTATAAAGAGTTTAAAAGGATGGGATTAGGGCCAGCTGACATCCCAAAATTGATCTCATAAAGCAAACAGACAAAACATTTACAATTTTTAGCCCTCACTTCATGCATAAAAAACAAACAGAGCCCTGCCTAACTATTAGCCAGCTGCAGGTTAGTTTCTTGAAAATGTAAAGCAAGATAAGAGAAGGAAGAAGCACGTGAAAGTCCTGGGTAAGGCACGGATATGTGAACATCTCATGCGCATAATCCCTCATCATTCCTGTCCTCTCTGTCCTACAGCGCCCCATCCTCCTCCTTACCCTGTTTTGTTTACAGGGATAGAATCATTTTGGAGTTTAGGCTTTTCAAATAGCTCATCTACCTATTTATCTATTTAACACTTCTTAAATGCATTGTTGAGATACTTCAGCTGAGTAGTTCTGACTTTCATGACATGACTAAAGAATTTAGCATGGACTGCCTGAAGAAGCTCAAACAAAAATAGGATTGTTTTTTGCTTTGCTTTCTGTTTGTCAGGAAGAGTACTGTTTTCATGAAGCAGTTTATGGCAAGGAAAGGAAAAACTCTAGGGAGTCATTTCTCCTTTGCATAGTGACTCGTCACATCATAGTCACCCCATCATCTCCAAGGGCAACCCTGGGCCAGAGCTGCACTGGAAGATCTCCTTAGGGAAACATCCACTTTTCAAAGCCATCTCAGGGCTCTTGTTCCAGGACATTGCAGAACAGAAGAGCCTTTGATAATAATAAGAAATAAAATGGGTTTCTGATAGGCAAGAAGCCCGAGAGGCCAATGACAGTTTTACAAGAAGGAAATATTTTTCTTTCCCACCTCCATAATGAAAGACGTGAAGAATATTTACAAAGTGTATTGTAGACTCTAGATGGCAGTGCCACAGGGAAAGGCAACACAGACCTCACAGCTGGATACGGGACATCTGAAGAAAGAAGGATCAGAAGGAAAAAAGGAGCAAGAAAAGCAATAATCCGTCACCATGAAAACGATACACAAAGGATTAACTTCAAAATCTGTTTGCTTGCTCCTGGACATGCAGTCCCAAAGAAGAATGAAAATTCTCACTCAGGGCAACACAAAGATGGGATTAATGGTCTTTACTGTTTAACACGCTGCAATTTACATTATTTACTAGCATTTGGGCAAGTTATTCTTCCCCCACTTTAGAAAGTCTTGGCTGTTTATAGGAAAGGATTTTGATCTTACCAAAACTTCACTGCAGCTGCTACTGAGGGGGAGCGAGGAGAACAACACCTGCCAGGCAGTTCTGAGCCACTAGAACAAAATCCCGGAATGGCAAGAGACAGAAGCACAGCAAGGAGCTTCAAACACCAAAACCAACAGTTGCCATCCCTCATCCTAGTGCACTATCTGAAAAGGTAACGCTTCAATTCCCTGTATCAATACTTATGAAGTTGAAGGTACTTTACAGAAGCCTATAGCAGCATCCCCATCTCTCCTTTGGGAGCCTAACAACCTCAATACGGACAGGTCATATATCCTATATTGTATCTAAGCTTCTAAATTAAATGCCTGGAAGTAACCTGATGGAAATCAAGCACCTGCTTTAGATACCACATCATTGTAGCAGCAAGCTTCAAGAAGTCAGCAGCTCATCCTTCAGGGTAAAACCAGCATGAGGCCAGAGAAAACATGGTGTCAGCAGCTGGCGTCAGCTCACCTACCTCATCAACATGGGCATCTTCATGAAGGGATGAAATAATCACAAGGTGCCTTTGGCAAAAGACCTGATCAGTGAGGAGTAGGTCTGGATCTTTTGGGGAAAGCAGCTATATCAGTTTGTTTCCCCCAAACTTCAGCAGTTCTGGGTTGGACAAAGTAGAGTTACCTTTTACCAGCAAACAGTGAGACACAGTGACAGCACAAGCAGCTAATGGAAAGCTCACCATGCTTCAGCTTGAAGTAGTAAATTAGAAAAGAGGTTTCCAAAAGGCTAGAAACAATAAGGAAGAGAGTGATTCATATGATGTCAAATCAAAAACATAATTTTCTATGCAATAAGACACTGTTTCAGAGCTTCTCTGCTACAGATGAAATATCCAGCAATCAGCAGATAAGCTCATCCACCAAGAGCTGAACAAGGTGTGGGAAGTTTATACAGATTTAAATAGCAACCTTCTGATCTAAACCAAGGTGAGAAGCAGGCAGCAACATTCAGTAATTTAGCACTGCAATGACTGGAAGCCTGGAAAACCAGAGCTCCCCTGGGCCAAGTGGTATTGGCCACCAGGACATCTGCCTTACTTCGCGCAGCATTCACAGAACCAGGAAAACCAGAAGGAAAGCAGGGCAAGATTGCCAACTGACTCTACTGCTATACAACCACACCTTCCAGGAGCAAGCTGAACAGCTTCCAAAGCACAGGGAAAAGCAGAGTGGAAGGCAACATCTCCAGAACAAAGCCAAGGGTCTGAGCAATGACTGGTGACATTAAGGGATCAAGAATAATATTCTGCTTGCAGAAGCAATGGTGCTTCTTCGGGAATGGAAGAAAAAAAGAAAACAGACTACAGCTATCATATTGGTCCCTAGTTAGAGAACAACTTATGATTGTTCCTCTGCATTGTGCAAACTCCTGGAAAGCAGGGAGCAGCCCAGGAGTCCTTCAGGGACTGGTGAAGAACTCTGCCAAAGCGGAGTTCACCTCACAACCTGCAGCAGAAGTGCACAACATAGACCTCAGCGATGATGCAATGCACCATGCAGCACCTGCCCACATCTCGCTCAATTGGAAAAATGTATTTGGAAAGGAAGCCAAGGACATGGAGACAGTTATTGTAGGTTAATTAATCAGAAAAAGTTTAATGCCACAGTATTCTATGAAAGCCTGCCCATGCAGACAAGCTATAAATCAACTGTGAAGCAGAAAGTGCTTAAAGAATGCCCTTTACAAGCTGCTCTGCCCTGCAAACATAACCTCCCCAACGTCACACACCACATCTTGGGGCAGGGAGTAAAGAAAGGGAAAGAAGCACCCAGAGGCACAGCTGGAGCGCAGTCTCTTTGCAAATAAACAAGGTAAAGGAAAGCAAACCAAAAGGAAAAAAAATACTCCAATATAAGGAATAAACACTTATTAGGCAGGCTAAGTATATGTTTCATAAGCAGTAAAAGAAGGGTGCTCATAGCAGTACATCTGGGTGTAGTAGCTACAGCCAAGTCTTGCTGTTTGGGACAGAAAAAATAAAACACGTGGTTGGAACTGAAGTTTGTACCCATTTTCACAGCCCCACTTGACTTTATGGGAAGGAGTGACCACTCTGCATGGTGACACCTGCAGAACATTATTGTGTATATCGACCCTGATCTATTATTTACTACAGAAAGTACAGGTATCTCTTTTTCCCCAAGTGACAACCAGTCAACCACTAATTCACAGGATAACACACTGCAAGGTCTGCAGATCCCAGAGCACTTGCAAGCCAAAAGGATTCCAAAATGCTTGGAAAAAGCCTGGCAATGCTGCCAGTCCTCATCAAGGTCCAAAAGCTTGCAGTCACCAAGACTAAGGACTCAGCTGAGAAAGATAACCAGAGAGGAAGACATCTGCATACACCTCAAGTGCAAGTTATTTACATACATCTTTTAAGAGCAACAAATGAGAGCATCACTGTATGTACCGTCTAACAGCTCTGGGTTTGAAATTATAATTGCTGGATGTCTAAAACTACTGGGTATGTTTTACTCATGATGTTTCTCACAATCACATTCATCTCTCTGAAAGCAGGCTGGGAACTATTAACATCCCTTCATAAAAGATTTAGACAGACTGACAGTAGCCCTGAGGTTATTCTGTGCAATACTTTTGAAAAAGTCCCCAAAACTTGAATGCTAGCCTGTGCTTCTTAAGCTGGGGAAAGGGAAGGGGAGAATAATTTCAGCTCAGTACCCCTCTGTTCCATTACAGCGACAAATTAACGCCTCCTATGACATTACACAGCTTTTGAGAAAACATTTGTGGTTTAGAACTGACTGTTCAGTTTGTATTCCTGCACGGATAATCACTTCTTTAAAAGGAAGTATACATCAATAATATTCATGGGGAGCTTTATAAGAGCTTGGCAAACATTTCTGACAAAACAAAAAACTCAAACAGAAGGATTACTCATAAAATGCTACATCAACAACTCTTTTGACAGGCATCTGGATTACGCTGCTCTTTAAAAGGGAAAAACAAAGATGTCAGTTGAAAGTTTAAATGGAAACAGTGAAATATGCCATTAAAAATATCAGATCATAAACAAAGCTATTTTTGCAAACTCAAATGCAATGAGCAATTACAAGAAAGTTTGCCAAGATAATCTACAGACACACTTATTTTCCCCAAAAATACTTTTAAAATACTGCAAGTTGTACAGAGATCACAGTTTAACAAGTTTATAGACCTAGAAGCTCAGACATCCAGCATTAATAGCCTATCAAGTCTCATCTTTTTCTTCAAATGGTCTGTAGTTGATGCTTTAAATGACATTAAAGCATACACACCTGCCTAGCTGAACAGAACTCCAGAAGAAAATGTAGACAAACATTTTAGAAGCCCATCCTCAAAGAATGTATTTCATTATCCTACCCCTAAACCACATTAAACAAAGAATTACATTATCCAGACAACATTAATTTCTGCAGTGTTCTGTAGCAAGAGTCACAAACAGCTAACTGTGGTGATGCAAATGGGAATTTCTTACTCATTCTAAGTTTCTTTATTTTTTATTTCCCAGGAAACACTCAAGTAAAGCTACCGAGATGTGTGGAGTTCAAAAAACAGATGCAAAATATTCACATGCAAAAAGAGACCACTGAAAAGACTGCTTATTCAAATGCATGCAGAGTTCTAATGGATCTGCAATGTTCAGTTCAAAATTGTTCACCCGAATAGTGAGGTTTCTTTGAAGACAAATACATATAGGCTCGTAAAAGCGGTAGAATTCCTTAAAGTGGAGTCAGCTTCTCCAAAATTCATTGAAGTCCACTGGCTTTGCTGGAGATTCAGTGAATGTAATAGGCAAGTACATGTGTTGAAAGGTCTTTTATTTCTTTATTGAAGCAAAGATTAGCAAAGATACCTCCTTCTGAAACGGTTGGGATTAAAAGGCTGAAAAGTTTTAAGACAGCTTGACTAACATCTCGTTCCCAACTCCATTGCTTCACCAAAGCAGCTGGAGAGACTAGCGTTCAAAGCACTGAAGCATTTGAGGCTGAAAAGACTTCAACTCCTTTGACATCACGAACCAAATTTCTGCAGTTCAAGGTGTTTTCTAGATTTTTGCCAAAAAAAGTCAACAGAAAAAGTAGAAACAGAAACATCTACCATTTGCAGATGTTTTTTACTAGAAAGTCCTACTCTTCTAGGAGGACTCTCAGCGACTGTTATGGAGTAGGTAACATAACCAGCTGCAGGTGATGTGAAGACAGCCGCATTGTGCCTTTTGTAGTATGGGAGGGATGCTACTAGGCAGGTGGAGAGCAGCAGGATAGGAACAGCCTACTGCAAAAGAGTCCGGACAGTGGCAAAGTAAGTACCTGGCTCTTAAAAGTCTTCTCTGTCCCTTCTTGCCTTACATGAAGCCTTGCACAACACACGGACAGACTGAGTGTAGAACAGGAACTGCACTTGGTTCATGATGTACCAGTGACAGCAGGGACAAGGGGAAAAAAACCTAAAAGCTCATTCTGTTGGGTCTGATGCTGCAAAACAGGAAGGGAGAGCACAGTATCATTAGCTCGGAAAGAACAGCCTGTGCTCAAAAGGGCAAAAGCAACCGCTTCTCTTACGATCTGAACTAACATAGCCATAGCCCAAGAGAAGGTAACATGGTTATGGAATATTTAGGTATGAACTAGTCTGAAAGGGAAAAACACAGCCAAGGTGGTAACATTACTGTGTGGTGTGGCGAGCAACACACTGCATCCCAAAAAGGTTTTCAAAGCTATGAGTGTCTGCTAGAGGAGTTACCCTTTGGATACAGAGCGACAGAAAAGTCACCTCTGATTCCCCAAATAAAGGATCCATTTTCTCTCAGACTAATTTTGGACTGACAAGTTGACCATAGCAGAGGAAACGTGAATTCTCTTCACTATTTACTGACTAGATAATCCTAGTGGTCCCTTTTCTGTCCTTAGTCTGATTCTCTTGCATATTACAAGGCACAGGACTCAATTTATTGCTTTGTTCAAGAAGAAAAAAATACAAACCCTGTCATGATTACCAAACTTCTAGTCATGCCTTGGGGGTGTCAGTGAAAGGTTTTAGTGATTAATTATTCTTGCTGTCAAAATCTATTTTTTTTTTCTATTATGAATTTTCTTGGCTTTCATTTCTAGACAAGAAATCTTGCTATATTTTTGTTCAACAGACTGAAGACTCTTCCTTTATTAAAATTTCCCACATAGAAAAGCTGATCAATTCTTTCCTTCTCTTGGATTAGGGTAATGAGATCTCAGTAGCTTAAAGGTGTGTCTTTCCACCCCTCAGCCACCACCACCACTCTTACCATCTCTCCCTATCTATCTCATCAACCTCCTTGAGTTGCAAACACTCCTGAACAGAATATTACAGGAGTGTTTGCAGTAGGGGCAGACCGAAATTTAACACAGCCTCCGCGAACTTCTCCTATGAATGTACACAAAGATTGTCAACACAGGCAACACAACAGCTTTGTTGGACAAGCTCATGTTCCTCTGGTGTCAGCTCAGGGGTGGAGCAACAGCCCTCTCTCCTCCTCTCCACTGACTTCAGAGGGAGCCTCAGACAACCAGGCTAGAGTAGGACACCAATTTTTAAATGGCTGAAGTTGGACAAGCTCAATTCCCATCCTTTGCATATGCCAAATTAAATTATTTTCTTCCAGCTTCTTAATCAAAATAGTGTCACTAAGTCAAATGCCTTGTAGAAGCCATAAATATCAAACTTGCGATCACATTAAAAACACTTAACGGACATCAGGTTAGCATGACAGGATCTATTTTCTATAAGCTCATGTTGATCAGCATTAATTATATTCCTCTTACTCAATCTTTTATCAGCTGTCCCATTTATTATACCCCAAATCAATACCAGAATAACAAGACTCAAAACCTCACACCTTTGAGGCACAGATCTTGGCCACTTTTCCAAAGCAATGAACCAAATTTCCAAAGCTGACTGCTGGCAGCACACTGGCATAACAGAGCTCTTAATCTCCTCTCTCCACCTCCCAATTACAACACCAAAAAAAGATCTGTAGCTTAATTTGTCATCCCCAAAGAAACATCAGAATAAACAAATACATTACAAAAGATCCCCTTTAGAGGAAAGAGAAGAAAGCAGCGAAGGCAGAAGAGGAAGTGTGGGAGGTGAGCACATTACAGTCAATCAAACTTTTGATTCCACGAGAATAATTAGAAAAAGAAGCAATTCCTTCATAGCAAGAATTTGTTCTCCAGATGTAAATTATTGATTTTAGCATGTATGACCATTACAGAATTCATTCAATTGTGTGAGGAGATCATGCTGTTAAAATTGAGCTGCTAGATTTAATTTAAGAATTAGGTTACATAAAAACATAGGGTTTAGGCTCTTTACATATGGTGCTGAGAAACTTTCATCAGTAGGTAGCCTGAGACCTGACCTTCCCCAAGAAGAGTCAGCACCACTTGCAATCGTCCAGATGCCTACATATAAGTGGAAGGATAGCATTTTCCTAGAGGATTCATACTTTCCGGGCAATCACGTATTTTCAGTTGCACTCTTGGTGGGTGGCACATCAGTGGTACCTCCAGCACCTCCCAGCTAGCAAGCTTTCTCAATGAGCTTGGTGGACAGTCTCTGCACATGTACTTTGAATGAGACATTACAGGAAGCCATTTCACATCATTAAGTTCCCATCATCTTCATGATGCTTTGACCATACCTGGAGAGAGATGAATACTCCAGGTGAAGAGCTGCAGTGCCTCCTTTAACACACTTGTTTACAGCTCTGACTAAAACACATGCAAGTTCAGCAGCTACATAGATAATAAAGAGCTTGCTTTTGTCTTACAAACCAGCACTGGCAGTCAGGAAGGTATTCATTTTTAAAAAAAGTCAGATAATACCCATGGAGAAGACTACTGTTATTTGTCTTACAGCCCCAGGCAGTGTCCTGCAGCCTGTCATCAAAGGCTTTGACTAAGACTATCACACAACTATTTCTTGACACAGAGAATATGCTGATGACAGAGAATGTGTACGATGATCATGCTCCAGCACCACGGATGCTGCTGTTTACTTCCAGTTTTCTCCTCATGGCCTAACAGTGATACCAGTATTAGGACAAAAGCCCTCTCCACAGCTCCAGCTCTCTGGTGATGTACTTTCCAGACACAAGTTCTTCATTACATCTAACACCTCCATTCGAATTCTCCTCACTCTGTGTTCTCTCTTATGGTCCTCATTTGTCATATGCATAATTCAGAGCCTCTTGAAGCACTGACTGCCTTCACGTGATTAGTGCAGACAACTGTCTGGTCCCAGATCACATCCACAAGCTACACAACCTGAATGCCATGCCACGGGCACACACAGTCGAGGAAAACGTCCATCAAACCACTTCAATGTGCTGCATGGCTTCTGAAACAATTCAGATTCAGAGATGTGCACAAGCTGTGCAAAACAATGCAATTTTGTAACAGTTCAGGACAAATCAACTGAAGATGTCCATGCTCCAAAGAACTTCAGATATGTTGGTCTCTCATGATCTATCAATGGGGAAATCAAATTATCAGTATGAGAGAAAATCCGTACTGTCATGTTAAACCAATTCTTCTCTCCTTTGCATCCAATCCCACTGGGTGTGTCATCACATTCGTTACTAATTTCTGATGACATTACTGAAATTCACATGGAAACATGGGCATGACCTATCACCCAATGGGAAAAAGTCAAATTTATCTTTGATACCTCATGCATGGAGGTTACAGTCTGGCATCAGGCCCTCACTTAGGTACACACAGTGTGAGCACCCCTTCACCTTCAGAGAAAAGCAGTTGTGTTCAAACTTCAAGAACTATGGCTGAAAAAAGTGGCCACTTTAATCAAGAGGTCATGGAGAGTGGAGGATCTCAGTCTATAGGGATCTCCATTCAGCACTTAACACACGACTCACCTGTTTCTTTAGACTCTTTCTCCAAAGCTACAATAGACAGCCCCAGAATTAATCTTTGAGATTGCAAGTGTAACTTCTCACCATGAGAACAGCACAGCCATGGGTTATTAATGAGGGTCCTGATCAAGTACACATTCAGTCCAAATCATTTGCTAAAAAGTTATCCTCCTATAGGCTATACAAATACATAATACATCTGCATTAACCTGTGTGACACTGAAGCAGCCTTTCCAGCGATCTGGCCTACTTTATCTCCAAAGTAGACTCTTATACCTCATTTTAGTGAGTGAGCACACATTTTAAATAATGATGAGAGACTCTGATTTTCACATTTGCATGGATTCAGTGTCAAATTTATTTGTAATAGGATCATCTACTATCTGTCAGTGCTGAGCAAACTAGGTGAGAAAATAACAGTTAGTAGTATATCATCTGGAATCCTGATGAAAACTTACATGAGCTAAGTGAACTCTTTGAGAACAAAAATGTTACCTGTTGACTGTTCAGTGCAGCCTGCCTTCACTTAATTTATCTCTAATATAAGATCAGAAGTTCTTGGGATTTTTAGTTCAAAAAAAGTTAACTCCCTCCAGCCATTCGATTCTAAACATGGAATATTTAATCCCCTGAAGCACTCTTGTTACAGTAGATCTGTTCATGGCAAAACTTAGACCAGTGCCACTGAGAAAGAAGAGGAAATGTTACCCACTCCTGAAAGAGGCACTGAAGCTGGGAGTTTCACCCATTTGATCCTGACTTTATGGCTTCCACGTGGACTGATGCTACCCATTAACCAGACACCCCACAGGTTACAGGCAGAGCTGGAAGGCTGGCGTATCTCCTTGTCCATTTTCTCATCTCCAGCCTAAACTATGGTGAACAAAACCCAGTTAGACTTGCTGTCCGAAGGTTTTCCTCCCTTCTAAACTAAAGAAGCCTCTCCCTGGAGGAAAAAACAAATAAAATTAAAAAGTCAGCATGTTATTTGTGTGTACATTTGAGGATTAGCAATACAACCAGAATACAGACCATGACAGTGCTCAACATAGCAGCAGCCTCTTCTGAAAGTAGATGGAAGAAACACCTGGAGGCAAAGATGTCACCTCTCTGTAACTCACTTGGTCTCTTACCCCTTCTTCATTTCCCCCAAACTGTATTCAGGTGCAAGTTTACTTCTTAAAGGCAATTCAGATCACATCTGCAGCAAGAGGGCACATTATTAACCACTGCTGCTTCCCACCCAGCCTGTTTTGATACCACAGCACCAGGCTCTGGCAGAAGATGACTTCAGTGCCATTGCTGAAAGTACCACTGGAAGAGCTGCTGTGTGCCAACATGGACTGAGGAACCAAGATTTGCTTCACCAGATCCACCCAAAGCTTGTGCTGGCCATGGAAAGAGGATGAGGAATCAACACTGACAGGGAGGACAGGTCTTCTGTTGAAGTTACACATTGTGACAGTGGAAACAGCATCTGAATACACCCACACGGTCTTTTCTTTGGTTTGCTCCCAATATATCCAAGGGTGGGGAAAAGATAAAAAATAACCCAAAAGTACTATACAGTAAATGAAAATATCATGCTTTGAAGAAAATATGAAATTTTCATGGAATTTTGTTTGCCAAGCCCATTAAAATGATCCTTTGATTTATGGAAGAAATATTTTTAGTGGCTATAAACGAAATAGTTTTAGATGTCCACTAAATGATAACACACTTACAAGAGAGTAAATGTTCTTTTTCCCCTTAAAAAAGCATAATGAAATTCATATTAAGTTGTACTAGAATAAATATTTCTTAGTTATATGGGATTAAAATGTAATAATTTCAAATTTGATTTAAAAAACATAGTCTTAAAACTTGGATTTATTGTAAGGGCTTAAACAGACGAAGGTTTAAAGAAAATGTTAAATGATACCAGTGAACTCTCTTCAAGACACGAGTAAAAGGATAACACCTTGAAATTATACAAAAAATATCCATGGAAGATCTCCTTGCCATCCGAGGTCAATTCAAGCATGTTTGTGTATTTAAGCACTATAAAGCTCAAGTATATAGGTATATTATTACTTTTATAACTGTTAAGTGCTATTATTTTTATCTTTTCCTTCTATGACCATTCTAAATGAGTCAGATTTTTCAGCTTTGGCTGTCCAGAATTAGGTTTTTTGTTTGTTTTTTGTTTCAACATAGCCAGCAGTTACTCAGAAAGTATTTTCTTTACTGGGACCAATTAATTGAAAATAAGACCAAGAAAAGTTAATTTTTAAGTCACAGGCTGGAAAAAGAGAACCGAGTGGGAAAGAAAGATATTAAAGCCTTATAGGCATGGGGCCATATAATAACCAGTTCAGGTCCCTAGAAGTGTTTTTGGAAAATCTCATTACAGCCCCTAAGCGCATGAGCACCAGAAGTTTGCATATATGTAATTCTCTTTGAAATCGATAAAACTGAAAAACTCTAAAGCCTGGATATACATAGGTTATGGGGTAGATTGTGACCAAATGAGGATGCTGGTATCCAACATACAGTTTTGGCAAGCTTGATGAGCTCACACCCATGATATTAATGATTTACAGACCTCTTCTGTGTGGGTTTTTCTCTACCTGGTCTGAAAGCTTTCAAGACTTTTGTATTTTCATACATACCAGAACTGTGCTAGTCAGAGTAGTGAGGTTGCAATCTGGCTCTACAATCTAGAAACTAAATGAAGCAGCACACAAACACCGCTAAGGATCCACATTACTATCCTCTACAGAAAACATCAAAAACCCTCAAAAAGAGGCAGCATAAGGTACCTTACGAGTAGGGGACACACGAGAAACCAGAGAGCGCTACAGTTCTCATCCATCCCTCGAGGCATATCCCAGAAGCAGGGACCAGAACCTGGCCTGTGGTCCAGTGCCACAACCATCCAGTCCTGCGAGCCCTTATGGCTCCAGTTCTGCCTCACTCTGCATCTCTCCCATCTCTTCTCTAAACAAGGGAGCTTCACTGATTGCAGGTGTTCAGAAAGATATCCAAAGTACGGCTTGCCATGAATGAATTAATCTGTTAAAAATTTAATAAAGCTACAATATTTACTACTTAACAAAGAATATAAAGTTTTAAAACCTAATAGTGTGCAGAGATAAGAGTATATTATTATGACAAGCAACAAGTGGCATAAATTTACAGTATTTAGTTGTAACTCATACCATTCCAATTATTACTAACTAAATAATATTATGGAAACAACTTGTATGCAATACATAACAAAAATAAATTAATTACTTAAATGAGAACTTCTTGTTTTAAACCCTAAATTTAAATCCTAAAGACTGCAGTCATTTTGATTCAGAGCATTTCACCCTGACATACATTTCGAGTAAAAATTGAAACATGTAGTAAATCACCTCTAAAATACTAAAATAACTGGCTGTATCAGGACAGAGGGAGAATGGAGCTGTGCTAGAGATGAGAAACACTTCAAGAAACCATCAAGGCAAAGAAGAAAATGTTGGACAGGATGTCAATGAGAAGCAGCTTCGTGCTAAGAGGTACGGGAACACCTTAATCAGTGAAGCAAGGGCAGGAGGGAGAGATGCTTCTGGATGAGCTGGCACTGGAGTGTAAGTGGCCTGCGTCAAATTCTTGGGGTTAATCACCCTCCTAATGACCTGCCCAAGACGAAAAAAAGTGTGCTTTTGCCCGAAACACACCACAACTGACAGCTGAAAGGAGGTATGCAGCTTTATTTTGAAGGTTTACATGAACGCTTAATGGGCTGGAAAAAAACCCTTTCATGGAGTTTTGCATAATTCAGTAATTTCTCTAATTATAAAGTGACTTCGAGCACTTCTATTGTTGCAGACAGTCCGTTCCTATTAAGACCCAATGCTTAAGAAGCCGTGTGTGAGCACCGAGAACCCCCGCACACCAAAGCAAGCATCTCCTAAGTGTCACTTCTACCCAACCATTGTTCCTTCAGCAGGTAATACGCACATTATCTACGCTGACCTCTCCTTAATTTATAATACCTCTATGTCATAAACCAATTATCAGCATTTGACACGAGCAGCACTTGCTAGTTTGAAAAGCAATTAAAATTTAGGAGGTGTCTCTTGGAACAAAAAAGCATTCACAGAAATAGAGCTCGAGAAAAGTTGCAGTGTGCAAAGCCATCAGTCTAATTCTGCCTCTATCAATCACGCTGGGTCTCACTGAATGGCGACGCACAGGCAAGCGAACAGCAATGTTTACGAGGTGCAGCTGGTGGTACTTACGTTAACAGCAAAAGCAGCATCAGTTAAATTAACATTCTTCATTCTTTCATCGCTCATTATGGTTTGACAGACATACCCACAGTCCACATAAATGACTTCGAGCAAGAGAGCTGTCTAGCATCCTGCCATGAAACAAGACCACCTAATGGGAGCAGCCACTGTAATTAAAACTCTGGAAACCAAGATTTATACCAGTTTAAGGATGCAGTGGTGGGTATTACAACCTACTTCAAGTTTATTAAAGGAATTGTGAAAGCCTGTGCCGTTACTCCGTAAAAAATAAGAGCCTACCGTTTGTGATATTTGTCCGATAAAAGGGACTCAAGCGTTCTTTTGATCTAGGAATCGTTTGTGTTGTTTCAGGTCTGGAGATGCAGGGGAACAGGAAAGAAAAATATATTACTTAAGTATTAACTAATCGGCTTCCCCAGGAGAACGCTCACCCTAAGTCTTCCTCGTTCAAGTCCACAAGATTTTCTTTGATGGGGAATTGCAGCAACTGGTTCTGCTTAAAAATTTACTGCCACATTTAATCTCTTGGATCAAGAAAAGTTAATTTCATCAATTCAGGGCTGCACTTCGTGAAACTGTAAACGTCAGAGATGAATATGGTACCAAAAATGGGGTGAAAATTCACAAGTATTTTATAAAAGCATCTCCAAAGCCCCAGAATTAGACTTGACCAAGTAAAAGAATCTGTTCAGACTTGAACTCAAGTTTTTTAAGGATGAATTAACATTATGATCAGAAAAAGTATGTTTAAAAAAATAAATCATATGGACCTGTAGTTATATACCACCTTTAAAACAAAGCGTGAAGAAGTCTTAATGCTCTTAGTTATTAAGCACAGATTAGATCATTAAAGACAATTCAGCATTTGCAGAAGGTGTTGCAGAAATTAGGAAACACTGAGGAATATGCCATGTCACAGCACGGTGCCCCTGCTCCCTGTCAGGCACGCGGCACCATGAGGCACGCCAGGAGCGGGGCTCACAAAAGATGGAACGCTGGGTAGGCAGGAGCCCATCATAAGCCTGGGAAATGCTGCAGAGAGGAACCAATTGTAAAATCTGTCTCTCTGCAGCGAGGTAAAACCCCTCACTTCATCTCTCCAGGCATTATCACCCTACCAGAATTTGTTCTATGCTTCCCTTCCCCTCTGCTAAGAGCAGTAAGAAAGGGGAGCTTTTTTTACCTCTTCCCCTTAAGCAGTTCTAAAGCATCATTCCCTTTCCCTTCAATGGCTCAGTGGTTGAAACACTCGTTTTAAATACAGATACCCGTGGTTCAATCCCCTCCACTGTCTGAGATCTGAAATCCCCCCATCAGCCCCCAGGAAGCAGTTATAACCACCAGGCTATCGAGGCATAGGCTGGGATGTGGGCAAGTGTGGGACCCTTTCCCCCTCTACCAGCAGGGCAGCCCTCCTGCTCCCTGCTGTGGCACGGGAGGAAGGCAAGCCTGCTCCCCACCCCGGCACTCCCATATGGGGCAGGAACAGCTCTGCAATCTCACACCACACATCTAATGGTACATACACATGCTTATGAGCTCCAGGCATCCAAAAAAATATCAAAAGAGAACATCAAAAAGGCTCTTTACCTTAATAAATACATTATACCAGTAAATAGCATTAGCAGGTCAGTGACAATTCTTTGGCACAAAGTAGCTCCCACCTTTATGCCCAAATTCCCCTCCAAAGATCTATTTCTGTCCACTCTGCCTCCAGACATGTGCCCATACCTGGGTGTGGTTCAGGGAAAGCTCTCATCCAAAACCCTGCCCAGAAGCATACAAAGATCACCCAAACGCCCAGTTACACTCAAGCCTGTGCCCTGATCCTGTTTACTTTACCAGTATAGATTTAGCCATACAGAATCAAGCTAAAATTAAAATTCAACCTCTATAGCATTTAAAGCAGCCTCAGGTATGCAGAGCCTTCAGTGGCAAGCACCTGGATGGCCTAACCCCCAGACAAGACCTCAGCCCGGGCTGCTTTACCTGGTGACTTAATGCAGCCAGTACTGGGGGAGGAACAAAAACCCTCACACCCCAAACCCCACATTTGTTGTGACCAGCTGCTCTCTTCCCTGGGAAAAGTTCCTACTGTTTGCAAGCTAGTGACACAAGTTCATTAGCTAAGGGTGTATCTACATTTAAGAGCTCTTCTGTGAGGACCCCATCACCCTCACCCACCACCCCAGCAGCCTCAGGGTTTGCTGCTCCTCACCTAGAAGACTTTTTACCAGCTGCCTGACACAGAGGGCTGAGCAAATGAAAATGGATTCAGAGCTCCTCATTCCCACTGAAATCCCAACACCACCAAGGGCTTTGTGCATAGGGGTATAGGTATATTGTACCATGATGAAATTACAGGAATATCTATAGAGGAATGCCGTTTGGGACACATATAGTGGGGAACGGCTGGAATATACTGAAATTGTGTTAGATTTGCTATATAGTTCATCCATAATTTAATACAGATAACTGTGTTAGAAGGCTGTTGCCTGTCACAGAAAGATATGAAGAAACTATGCTCTCCATCTGTTTTATTACTTTGTTGTGGGTTTTTTTTCCAAGGAATAGTTAAGAACAACTTAACCTGAACAACCAACATAGGACAACTCCTCTTGTACATACTTCAGCCAGAACAAATACACTCCGCTTCCTAAAAACATGTTTACTTGAAACAGTGCTGGAACATGGAGATGCTACTTATTGTTGATGGGAAGACTAGGCACAGAGTCAGATATCTAAACACTGGAGATTTAAGTTTTCTGCAGAAGACATGTTGAAATTTCAGGGGTCATAGGCCATAAAAACATTCTGTATTTTTTCCTTCCTACATCAGTTTGCAATATTTAAGTCCCCCCTAAAACTCTGCCTTGCTGGCATCTTAGAAGCTCATGGAGACATTACCACAGACAAGAATGTCATGAGATCAATATGGTTTCCATTACTAAAATTAAGGTAGTCCAAACTGAGTGGTGGGGTGGGTGTTAGGGAACAAGCAGAACACATGCCGAGTTGTTAAATCACCTCATTGTTTCTAGTGCCGTAGGACCTGATCCAAAGATCACAAACGTTAAAAACATTCTTTTCATTGCTTGTAAAGAATGTTGGATTCAGCTTAAAGACTCCATTTTTTTTTGTCTGCAGAAGAGCTGCTGGGAAGGACCTCAGTAGCCGCTTCATAGATATTCACATAGTTGATTTAATAACTCAGGTTCTAATCAAGCAATTAACTGATTAAGGTTACAGAGATCCTCTATCAAGCAAGCTTTATTTCTTACAAAAAATCCTTATACCTACACTGGCAACTCATCTTCTGCCTTCCATTCATTATGACTGTAAATCGTTACTGTTTAACAGAGGTGAAAATCTCTGCATTTAAAACTTCTCCAGGTTACTTAATTTAGTGAAATGCAAGCCCAACAAAACACAGCTTCTCACAGAGAAGAGTGCTGGGTATCTAAGTACAGACCGTGAATCAGCTATTCAAACTGAGCCCTTATAACCTGAGACAAAGCTTATGTGTGAAGCAGCCCAAGCTTTTTTTTTTAAAAAAAAAAAAAACCAACCAGGTGCAAGCTTGTGAAAATGTGTTATCTTGTTGCTAATAGCGATCACCAACCGGGATTTGATAAAAGAACAACTAGGCTTTAGCCTGCTTCAGAAAGCAACTCATTAAAACACAGGAGAAGAAAATAAAAAGCACTCAATGTAACAAACAACAAGAGATTATCCCCAGCAGCACAGCCTCCACCTGTGATTACTGGCATTACCAGTAATATGTAACGCTGTCCAACATCCCAAGGAAAGCTGGAGATGCATGCTTGTGTATTTTTCACCGTAATTCCATTTCACATAAGTGAAAAAGACATTTTAAAAATACTCATGTTGCATTCAGAAGACATTCTTAATAGTTTTAATACACACATATATAGCTTAATATATAATTACAGACACAGAAGAAAAGCCAAGAAACCTACACATGGGAACAAACTGAAGATTACAGATCAGCATGCCATACTACATGACTACAAGTCAAGTATCACTTTGGACTTCCTATACACGTAAGTTTCACAGCTGCAATAGGAAGGAGTATTTCCCTGCCATGCACACAAAGCTGGATCTAAGAAAAAAAAAGTAGAACAATTTTATAATCACTGCAACTGTCAAAAGTGCATACTTTTTGCATAAAAGGTCTGAGCACAAGTAGGAATGGGAAAGCATCCATCTCTAAATAGAGAACGATGTAACTTAATTTAACATCATCTGGGCCAGTGGTCTCTTCCTTAGGATGTGCATGTGGACATGGCAGGAGAGACTCGAACTTCACAGGAACCTTGCCAGCTACACCAAGAGTCGCAACTTCCTCCAGCATATGCCGAGCTGAGACAGGTTGGTCGAAGAGTAAGGACCACATGAAAAACAAGTCATTTGCTGTGGTACAGACCCACTGACTTCACTGTTACCCTCAGCATTGAAGTGCAGCCTGGGCAAGCAACAGAGGTACCCAAGTAGGGTGGTTAAGTCCATCAGCCAAACAAGGTTGCCACTACAACAAAATGTACACTAAAAGAACGTCTCAAACATTGAGCCTTTAGAGAAAATATCTGCGTAGTGCGGTTCTGACAAGCCAGCTCTGTCCATGGATGCTTAGGAGCAGCTGAAGATAGCCACCATGTTACCAAGTGGTAACTTGTCATAGTTACCAGCCAAGTATAGGTTTCATTTCCACTGCACTTCATGAGCTTCTCCTTGCCTGGTTTAGATGAATCCCCTTCGATGCCTCGTCAGGCTAGGCAGGCTGAGCTGACTGACCAAACTGTATACTGGAGTGCTCCCATGTCCCCTTTAACCAGCAGCACAGCACCACACAGCTGGGGAAGACACGGAGGAGTGGCAGTAACATATTCCAAATGCAACAGCAATTTCTACAATGAATGCTTCTCTACCAGCTACAATTATAGCTCCCTGGGACACTAGAAATGAGCAAGGTCAAAAGCTATACAAGTAACAAAGAAAACAGATGAGTGTGTTCTCAAAATCCACAGCTTATGTCAATGTTGAGGAGTGGGTGAACAGACATAACTAGACGTAAGACTTTGTCATCGACACTATGAACCAAGATGGGAGAATGGTTCTCCCTCCCTGCAGAAAGAACAACATTAAATTAGGATTTCCAATGCTGCAAAAGCAATGAAGGACTGGGAGCCAATTAACAGCCAATTTCTGCAAGCTGCATTTCAAATGTAGTTTAGGAACATGACAATTACAGGATCCTGCACATCAACAGGCAACTGTGCTGCTGAACTCACAGCTTGCTGTGAACTGTGACAGTGTCCTCGGCCACGACATCTGCTTATATCGGAGAGTCCCGGCAACAACCAGAGAGAAGAATGAGATCGGTACGTGTGCTTGGAAATAAATAAATAAAAGTAGTAGTAAAAAAGAGTCAGGATGGCAAAAGACTGACAGAATCGCTCTGGGTTTTCTTGTTGGTAGAATATTCATTCCCGTAGCAAGATATCTACACACAGATCAGATTAAAAATCTGTCTACTGGAATGAAAACGTAGCTCAACTTATCCAGGATATTAAGTGTGTAGTGCACAGTGCTGACATCTGATCTGATCATTTTTCATGCAAAGCAAGAACAAAAAAACAAACTTTAAAAAAGTAAAAAAAAAAGTACTGAGAAAAAACCCACGTCGGAGGACTAAACACTATTACAGTGGCAGTTTCAGATCAGTATCAATAAAGTATTTTATGAACTGTAAGATGTATATCCAACACAATTCAGAATTGACATGTTATAGGCTACACTCCAAACACTTCCCACAATGGAAGGTAACTTTTGGAGATGCAAAAAACAGAGGCAGAGGATATCCTCTGTAGAAAAGATGATACATTACATTTAACTTCTCACACACAACTTCAGAGAAATAAGCAGCTGACATCAGGGATAAAATTAAAAGGAAAAAAACAGTTTGAAAATAAGAATTATGCAGTTGTTAATATTAAACAGGCAGCTTTTGAAAGAAGCTAAAATAAACTACCTTCTAAGTTCAGAAGCCTGACCCTGAGAGATGCTATCACCTACAAAGTACAAACCTGCACCGAAAGAGTGTAATGGGAAGATTTCCACAAACTTTGGAAAGGTGCTAAGCAGGCCAGCTCTATTTAAAAGCACTGGCTTTAACAGAGAAATTAAAGTTACGGCTAAACTGTTAAACATCTCACACCACAGACAACAGCATGGAAGATACAATAACAGCAGCTTAGCGGAAAGCTGCCAGTGAAAACTAATTCGGAGAAAATGTTGAAACTCTGGGATAAAGAGATGAATGATAAAAAAAAAATCCCCAAATTCTTCCAGATTTGGAAAAGGACATGGAGGAAAAACAGGAAAACTAAATTATAATCAAAATATCAGATAAAGATGACTTTAAAAGGAGACATTATGCTCCTTCAAATGGTAAACAAGAAGTTTCCTCCACCATCATCTTTACAATGGAAAAAGGCAGCAGCAAACCTATAGTTAACCCATAATCTTCCAGCTAAAAGTCTAACAATAGTGTATGAAATGGGAAATTTTCTCTCAGTCTCATTTCCTTAACCATAGAGGCAGGATAAACTCCCTGTGATGCCCCCACAGAAACCTTCATAAATGTTATAACACAGAACAAAAGTAAAACATCATCTTTTGCATGTACCCTGCATGGTTAAACTAAACCCAAATTTAAATAAAACATCTTAAAACAGTGCTGAAGCAGAAACAAAAACCAGACCAAAAATCCAGCACACAACAAACTCCTAAACATCTTGTCCCACCAGAAAGGCAGTATTACCACAGACCTCACTCCAAAACGCACGAGGAATTCCCCACTACTGCAGCAACACATTGAGTGAGACACCAGAGCAGGTTGCCCAGGGAAGCTGTGGATGCCCCATCCCTGGAGGTGTTCAAGGCCAGGCTGGATGAGGCTTTGAGCAACCTGGGCTAGTGGGAGGTGTCCCTGCCCATGGCAGGGGGTTGGAACTCGATGTTCTTTTAAGGTCCCTTCCAACCCAAACCATTCTGTGTTTCTAATTAGAAGCATGCAGTTTGCTGATAAGCGTATCTTCTCTGAGTAGTAACTCTGACAATGTACAAGTAAAGATAAAAGTGTGTAGGGGAAGGGATCCCATCCAGCATTAAGTATCAACTTAAAAAAATAACAATGAATTTTTTTAACGCTTTTATTTTTTTTTTTTTAATTCCCAAGGCTAAACAGCCCCAACTCCAAAACTTGGGAAGAAGGGAGAAGGATATAAAGACAAAATGATTCACCCAATTTCCCAAGAAGAAACAAACCCTTGGAGCACAGATAGGACACATGGAGGAGGGGAAGGGGAGATGACTTCTAAATTATTTCCAGCTTAATGTCTGGCAATGGAAACAAAATCTGAAACTGCAGCTGGACATTTGAATACCTTCAAAACAAATCCTCTGGGAAGGACCAAATTTAAAAAAAGTGAAGTCAGTGAATAAACAAGAATTGATGTTTCCAAGGAAAAGATTAAAATATTTCAAATCTGACACATTGATGAGGCCAAAACATCTGCCAGCATCTATATGGGTAGTTAAGCCACTAGAAAAAAAATGCAAAGAAGGCTGAAAAAAAATAATCCTGTGGTACCTGAGAAGTGACCATTATTTGACAAATAAGTGAGACTAGATTACATCAAATACTGCTGACACTGATGGCACAGGAAAGAAGCAGGCTTAGATAACCCAGAAAGTAAGGCATTAGCTGGAGATCAGAAAGACGTATCTGGAGATTCAGGTGCGTGGTAGGTTTCTGGTTCCTTTCTCCATGCATTTCATTTGCTCATTTAGGGGAAAGATTGCTTCAGGAGCTTGACCAGTGTCCAGGATCAGCTGCAGTTCTTAATAGCCCTTCTAATGCACATCAAAATACCCTCTGCAAAAACTCCAGTATCTGTAGCTTACATTCACACTGGAGGAGAACCTAAGAGAATATACTTTTTAGATTATCTTATTTTAAGCTGTCAACAACAGGGAAAACAAAGGCCGTTCCTTTGCTTCTAGAAATTTCAGTTCATGATTAGTGAGCAGATAGCAGATCAAATTTAAACAACTTTCTTCTACGATTTGATGCAACCCTTGGCATTTGCAAGGGTTGTTCTACTTCTTATCAGGACATCTTTGCCAAAACATAATTTTGTTTCCATATTAATGTAAAAATGTCTTTCTCTTTAGAACATCCTGGGCTATATCCTAACCAAATGAAAGATGCCAAGATCAGATAGCATCTCTCACCAGTGAGCTATACCAAGTGATGAATAAGAAGGGCACATTGCTCAATGAAATTACAGAGCGCTATGTTAGAAGAAAGCCAGTTGTAAGGAAGTGTGATCTCTCATACCTTTCAGATATTGGTTATACATTTTCTTAGCATAAGAGACCAAGAGCAGAACACTTTCTTTTCTGCCTTAACCCACCCCAGGCCCTTCTGTTTTTTCCTCCATTCTTCCTGCACCATAAACTGACAGGCAGGGGCTGAACTGCAGGTATGTGCACCCCACATCCATGCAGAACCCAACAGCTCACGCACTGCTCCATGTTCATCAGTTGTTCAGCAGCATCAGTGGCAGGACTCCATTTCCAGCCTGTGATTACTTGTTACTGTTGAAAATTATTTTCCAAAAGGACAGGTAAAGAGCAGATCCAAGTGTCGTCTGATAAAATGATTACTTATAAAAATGAATCAAAAGTTGAAAACATAGTTATCTGTGACAACACAGTGGCCCATTTTTACAATTTATATAAGCCCGTCCAAAGATTTCCCTCTGAGCATCTCATTAAATCTAGGCTCAAAAGATAGAATTGAGTGCATTTATATATTTCAGCTGCTGAATGCTGTCAGGATTTGAAGATAAACTACTTCTTCCAGACAATTTAGATTTTATAATATTTGTTGGCTTCACCAAAGATGAAAGACTGTTGTTGTTTTCAATCATTGCTTTGTACAATCTGGTTTGCATACATTTAACAGAGAACCATTTACAACCCCATCAGCATTTGGAGTGCAGCAACAGAAAGGTAAGCTACAACTGGGTACTCACCATGTGACACCAGTGCTCAATTTTCACATAATCTTGTTTTTCCTGTATTCTTTTCTCAGTTAGAACATGTAGGGGCAGGGAAAATTTTGTTTTAGGGTTCCCCACTCATCTACTTTACTGAGGGTATGCTTCAACCCATTTGTTTTTCAGCCCCGTAAGCTCTCTCAGCAGGTATCAAAAAACCCCCACAAAACAACAAAACACCACCACTCACAGCTCAGCATCTTCTCCTACAAAACAGCACTTCAGTTCAAAATCAACCCATCAACATACCACTTAGATACATCTGAACAACACGTGACAGGCAAATTTAATTGCTTTTCAAAGGACTTCAAGTCTACTTCATCTACTCCATGTGCCCAATCCACCTCCTAACCATTGACGTTGTCCAGGGAGCTCTGTGCTGTGCTGAACCACAAGTGACTGAATATGGGCAAGATGAAGCCAAGACATAGGGTACCAAACCTTTTCCCTTCTACCCCTCTGAAGGAAAGAGCAGTGAGAGTGCAGACTTAATGCTGTCTCAACAACCCCCCTGCAACAACACTGGTATGAAATAGCGATAACATGAAAAGGGGAGGAAAAACCCACCTCTCACGTGACACATTATATTTCTCCACATAGTGACCATCCACAGGGAAACATCACTTCACAAGCACTCCATCCTTGCCTGTGTATGTTACCTACAACTGCCAGAGACAAACCAGAGTGTCAAAACACAGAAGACTACACCTACACTCACGACTGACCTGAAAGGTGGGCTGGTGGCCAAATTCCCTGCAACTGTCTACTTTTCCTCAGGAGCATACTTAGGGCTGGATTCAGGCAAAACTGCTCAAGGGAAACCTCTTGTGCACCCATCCTTTCTGGGACACCTTCATTACCTTCCCTGCCCAGCCAGCTGCAAGGCTGCAGCACGCTGCCTAGGTCCCCTCCACACCAGTGGCCTCAGAGACATCCAGGAGCTCACGTAGCCGCCTTGTCTGGGGACCATGCAGCAACACAGCCATGCAAGTGCCTCTTCTGGCCTGGCTGGGCTTCCCAGAACTGGCATGGTCACAACACCTTGGAGAAGGTCTCTCCAGCCCCTTGAAAAGCAATACCAATAGTTCCCTGTCACTAATGAGCGTTTCACCATGAGCCGGAGTGTAACGTTTGATAGCTTGTGATCGAGAAGAGATTAACTCCTTACTTTGACCAGGTGCCACTGTGGGACTCTCTGTACTCAACCAAATCCTTATCTAGGCCAGTTTCTAATGTTCTTTTCGTACTGCACAACTTTGGCATAAACAATAATAATAAAAAAAAATCTACTCACTAATTATTGCCAATTTATGTCAAACCATTCCCAGGCTTTCAAAAAACCTGTTTTCGGCTACAGGAAAAAATACGACATTCAGGAAGGTTTCTACATCTACAAGTCTTTAATTTTTATTTAGCCTTACAGATCTCTCAGCATTATGATGTGGGTACACCTAGATAGCAAATGTAGCTCGAGTCCCAGAGATTTTGGCTGCACCCTGGAGAGTTATAGAGCCTCTTCTGATGGACAACAGAACTATTACTTGTCCATTTAAAAAAAAAAAATACTGCACCTTTAATCTTCCCACATTTACTTTTCCTGGATGGTTACTTCTCCTCTTTGATAGAAAATATTAGTCATTCCTTCATACAGCCTAATGTGGCACTACACCACATTTCATATAGTTTCAATTAATAGCTTAGATGAGCTACTTAATGCTTAATACAGTGAGAGGTGACTATTTTTCATTCTTTTGTAACTGTTGCTATGATATTTACAGTATATTTGAAATAAGCTTCCAACAGCCTATTTCATATGACCTAAATATTATCCTTTCTCTATAAAATTCTAAGAACTGGCTCACTGAAAATAGCTGGAGGAAAGAACAGTTTCCCCATCTCCAAAAAGGAAAAAAAAGTCCAGACATTAAATCATGAAGAGTCTGTCTTGGCGTTATCTCAAAACCTCTTAAAAAAATTAAACCATGATTCTCTTCAGTGTAATGCATTCATTTCAACTTCTGCTTCTGGTGAGATGTTTCTCTCTCCCCATCATATGTAACAACATAAATACATTTTAAATTAGCATTATTTGAATCAGAAAGAGATTACTGGAAGGTTACCAGCCCTAAAATAAGGCTCATCTAAAACACAAAGAATGATATACCTTAAGAGCTCCAGTGATTTTGCTTCAATATATATATATGCATAAAAACCAATCCTAGAGGAATAAAACACACACATAGGAACCAACCAGGCAAACTGTACATTTACTACCTGTGTTTCCACTCAGACTATGCCAGACAGAGGTCAATCTCAACAGCCACGACAACAAGGAACCTAACACACAAGAGAGTGGATAGAGAGCAGCTCTGAGGAGAAGGACTTGGGGGTACTGGTGGATGAGAAGCTCAACATGAGCCGGCAGTGTGCGCTTGCAGCTCAGAAAGCCAACCGTGTCCTGGGCTGCATCAAAAGAAGCATTAGCAGCAGGTCAAAGGAGGTGATTCTCCCCCTCTACTCTGCTCTCGTGAGACCCCACCTAGAG
>WKFP01015009.1:1437334-1477826 GCA_011057875.1 Pterocles orientalis
AACTGAGAAGCCACAAACATCACCTTAGAGGAACAGCCTCCTGTTCTTCTATGGGTATTTTGATTTTAGTTAGCACTCTGTGCTTATTATTTTCATGTCAAAATCATTTGGGACCGACTGCTGTCATGGCTCTATCCACAATGCACAACTGGCACTGCCTGCTCGAAAAAGTCTGTCAAATTAGTAGAGATGGAAGGAGGTGGAGAAAAAGACATAGACCCCACAAAAAGAAATGGCAACAAGCATTATGTGGGTGATGTATCATTTCTTTATCTCTATTTAATTTTGTCTTGCTGTTTCTGAAGCAAAGGAAAAAAGGGGGGAAAAATGGCACAGCAGGAGGGATAAGCATGGGTCTGAAACCCATGGTAACAAACGACAGCCAGCAAAGGCCATTGTGTGAGGAAAAAGTCTCCAGAGCAGCATCCTTTCCCTGCAGCCAGTCTCCAGCAGTCTGTCTGCTCTGCCAGCCCTTGCTGGGATAGCCCACCACCAGACTATTTCTGTATCCACAACCTACACATTTTTCTGGTCGACAGTCAACCTCAGGTAGTTCTCAGTCTTCTTCTGTTTTTGAAGACACAGTTTAAAAAAAAAAAAAGACATAAGGGCATCACTGTAGCATCCTTGCAACTAACAAGTGCTTCCCCTCGAATCTTCCTAGGGATTTAATGCCATGCAACCCTTCCCCCAGTGTCTTCTGGAAGGGATTACAAACCCACCCATTTCACAGCTTCAAAGGCTGACAGCCAGACTAAAACGCTAAATGAATTTTCAGAGGCAACAGTGGATTAAGACTCAGGAGCTAATGTCTCAGCTGCATGCTCATTCCATTAAAATGCAGAGTCCTGTTTAATAATAAAACCAGCCTCAGCCAGAGATTTATGGTCAGCATCACCAGAGGTGTATTATGGATTAAGACCCATGCACTTATTCCCATTTAATTCCATTATTCCCCCCACAGAATTATGCTCAGGGCTTCCATTTGTTTGAGTAACACCACAAGCCTACAAGAAGGGCAGTATATGTTACTTCGGTTCTTTAAGAAGAGTTGAGTATCACTCATTTGAGTTGAGTGTCACACATTACTAAGACTCCAGCTTCATATCCCACACCTAATCCCCAAAAGTTCAGTTTGGTTGCTTGCCAAACCAGTATCCTAAAGGTAGAAAGTCAAGAAGGCACTTGTACAGAGCAAGTCATGAAGAACCTTGCCTGATCACTCTGGAGAGAGACAGCATCTCCTCCATATGCTACCCCCAAACAAAACCATCATTTTGAAAGCGGGTCTCACGCAGTCAGTTTCGCAAGGACTCTTCCCATTAAATTCATGTCAATCATCACACGACCCTGCAGTAGCTGCACACACGAGCTTCACCACATCTCCAACAGCATTTTTCAACACAGAATGAGACTATAGAGACTACTTCTCACACTTTTGAAAATTATTTTGAGTCCCCAGATGGTGGTAACATCAACAGTTTTTTCAAAAATATCCCTTAACAGAATGGGAAGACAGAAATCCCATGTTCACAGCAACACAAATAAGTTTTAGACGCTGTGCAGGCCTCAAACAATCACTCTTCCCTGCCTAAACCTTTGATCATAAATATTCCCTGACACATCTCCAGGTGCTCTTCTGCAACCTGTAGGATACCATTAGCATTGGCTGAAGTTAAAAAAATCATAATTGCGACAACTGAGTATCAGTAATTTCATGGAAGTGTACTTAAGTGAGATGATGGAATCCAGCAAGAGTATCTTAAAACAAAAAACACTAATTGCTAAAAAAACAATGTTTTCCTTTGATTTTTTTTTATACAATTTAGAGCATTTATTGTCAAAATACTGTAAACACTTACCAGCCATCACAGGTGGTGCTTTCTCTTCCAGTTGAAACGTGGGCTTTCAAAGCCTCTGTTTATGTTTACGTTTTGACAAATTCTGCTGGATTATCCTATTTCCCCAGTTACTGCAGCAGTGAAATTATTCCAATTTAAGAGAAAAATTCCTATGCTTTGGCTGAAGAGAAAGTCCTTCAATCTTCCCATGACATTTTAATGGAAGAACAACAGAATTTCTGAATAACAACTTCAAAATGGGATGCTACAAACTAAACCCCATGCATCGAGGGAGAAATGGGACAAGAAAGGCACACTGGGAACAGAGGTAAATGCAACAATAAATAGATATTTAAGGCTGTCGTCCCTTTGCCAGCTGTCTGCAGATGCTTAAAATTATGATCTAAGGGCTCAACTTCTTTACTTACCTTGAAGAATCTCAGCTCAGCCTGATGACATCCTTTCCTTGTCCTAAAGTTGTGTCCTACTTAAAAACTACGTTGTTTTGCCCCAGAGACATCTGTATTTCAGTTTTCTGGCTAATGACCACAGGGACTGGGTTGTGTTGTCTGACCTCCATTTGTAGCTTGCAAAGTGCTTTGGGCTTATTTCAAATAGGCAGAAAAAAAATAAAAGGAGGAAGGGGGCTCTGTCTAATTGCTATGCTTAAGTTTTCAGAATTCCAATATTTAATTGGATGGCTGGATTTATTTTTATTATTATTTTCTTTGCTTCTTGAGGGAGAAGCCTTAAAGGCACAAAATGCCCTGAATTCACAGAGAACTTGTTCCGCTGCCTTATGGGTTTAACATGATTTTCACAAAATGGAATATTCCACATAGAATAAACCAGAGTTTTAGCTTTTTTTCTATTTTTTCTTTCCCATACTCTAAGCAAGCAGCTCTCTTCTAAGTGGAATGAAAACAAAATTTCATTTGAGTGGATATGGAGAGGAAGGGGAAGAGGAGGTAAAAAAAAAGACTTTGAGAGGCCTCATGATATTCCTGATTTACTGTGCTTCTGTGCTTCTATCTCCAGTTTAGAAATAAAAGATGTTCTTTCAACATTCCCGCCTGCCAGCCCCACAATACACTCCTGAGTCATCCTGGGCTCTTCTCTCATTGCCCATCACTACCAGTAACACCAGGACCACAGGCCAAGCCCATGCACAGGGACACCTGCACATTCCCTCTGGCCCCAATGGGCTTGCACAGCTGTCAGCAATGCAGAATTTGGCAAAGCAGCTGATAATTCTGATTGCTGCGTCTGCCAGCCCCCCTTGATCAATGGTGTGCTAGCTCTGCAAAACCAACAAGAGGAAAAGCATTCATCGGGGGAAGGTAGAAAAGAAAATAAGGAAAACAGACCCTGGAATACAGGCTAGAAACAGACCAGCTGGGCATGACATCACCTTTTTAAAAGTCACTTTTCTGACAGCAGAGTTAGGGTGATAGTTGTTTCCCACTTTCTAGAAACTAAAGCTAGGATTTTTTTTGCTTCTAGATGACTTAAGCATCTGGCTTCTGATGGTGAGGTATAGGCTAAGCAATTTTACCAAGTGCTTTTAATTGTTATTTTGAAACTTAAAATATACGCTTATGCTATATGTTCTGCACATCACTTGGACTTCACAATATACAGGTTCATTTGTTTAGTTTTATCTAAGTTTAACAGCATTTCATGCACAGCAAAACTAACTTGAGAGTCCTTCATAGGTCAGCAGGTAAAATTCTGCTTTGATAGAAGTAAACAACAGTACACTTAAAGCTCTTTCTGCCTTTAAGGCAGTCACTGAATTATGTATCAGGAAAGAGATTTATCAAAATTACAGACCAGGAATATATTTCAGTATCAACTAAATAAATACTACTCATTTTGCACAACTGCTCAAACCAAAATAATCAGAAAGGAATAAAAATCCACAACCACCACCAGTTTCATACCACTTCTAAAAATATTATTAGCCTTGCAGTGTAAACAACTTAATTTCTCCCGTCTCTCAGATGCTTGATCAAGTCATTGCAGCATAACAAGTCACCATGTGTCAGCAAGGCAGGGTAACCAGCTGTAGCCTCTTAGCTTGCAGGGAATAAGGTAAATCTTTACCTGTTTTTTGCCGAGCTTAATTCCTTGAACATGCTGCAAGCGACTTGCACAGTGAACTGCCACAGGCCAGATGATGCTGTTACCTGGCCTTAGTAACAGCTGGGATCAGTTGGACTTTGTCAGGACCAACAAATGCCCATGATGTCTCAAAGGTACACTCCTCTGCACATTCAGGAATTTCTGTGTCCTGGTTCCAAACAGCTTGGTAGGGAACAGGACTCAGATTCAGCAGGACTGGGTTGTCACTGCCTCTTTTACCAAGGTCTGTGGGATTCTGGTCCAAGCCACCATCTCCCTGCAGGCCCCAAATTCAGCTGGGGACAGAAATACTTCCTTAATACCTCAAATCAAAGGATAAGCTGACGGGCTCATATACTTAGTGATGCTGACCTATAAATAAAAGCACCATAAAAGTTTCTATCATACAAAAATCTTCTAGCATTTCCTTCCCCAAAAATGCACATTTAAGGCAATTCAGATCAAGTATTTCTCCAGATGTTACATTCTATGCTTACATTTTAAGAGATGTTGCTCTTTAGACTCTGTGGTAAGGGTAGGAAATCTCCTGAAACCGAAGGATTAGGAGAGACAGGCCTGTATATTGCAGAGACACCAGCCTGCCAAAATATGAATACTTGCAAGTGAACCTATTTGGCTTCCTCATTAGTTAAATTGATAGCATTTCCAGCAATAAGGAGAGAGAGGAAAAGTTGGATGCAGTGCTATTAGGCTGTCTGACTGGCATGTAACAACACAATGTGGCAACATTTTTTTTTTAAGACAAAACAGTGATATTAATTCACACTGCAGACAGAGGCACAAGCCAAAGAAAGTATTTACGTACATACTCTTTCCTATTGCATTCAAAACAGAAGCACTGGGAACTGTTATTTTTGTTTAAAATGAAGTGTCAAGCTTCTACCCAGCAGAGAGCACTCAGGAGGTTGGAAGCAAGCAGTAGCACAGAGGCAGCCAGAGCTGAAAATTTCAGGCTGAATTCGCAACGAACGGAGCAGCAGCCCTTCACCCAGTGCAACCACAAACCAACACCAACATGGTTTTCTCTGAACCCATCTATGCACATACATGAAGATTATGGCTGGTAAAGACCCCCTACCAGCACAAGCCATCTGAGAGGTGCACCCTCGGCCTTGGCACAGAGCGTGGGATCTGTCTCACCCATATTCATTATCAGGGAATCCTAGAATGGCTTGGGTTGGAAGAAACCTTCAAAGTTGAACCTCCCTGCCATGGGCAAGGACATTTTCACTAGATCAGGTTGCTCAAAGCCCCATCCAGCCTGGCCTCGAACACCTGCAACGACGGGGCATCCACAGCTTCTCTGGGCAACCTGTGCCAGTGCCTCACCACCCTCACATAAAAGATTTGTTCCTTATGTCCAATCTAAATCTACCCTCCCTCAGTTCAAAACCCTTACCCCTTGTCCTGTCACTATGGGTCTTGGTAAAAAGCCCTTCATCTTTCCTGTAAGCGTCCTTTAAGCATTGAAAGGCAGCAATAAGGTCTCCCCCGCGCCTTTTCTTCTCCAGGCTGAACAACCCCAACACCCTCAACCTGTCACAGAACCACAGAATCACAGTATTATAAGGTTGGAAAAGACCTAGAAGACCATCCAGTCCAACCATATCTAGTACTTCCCAACTAAATCATATCCCTCAACACAACATCCAGACGTTTCTTGAACACCCCCATGGTCGGTGACTCCACCACCTCCCTGGGCAGTGCATTCCAGTGCCTGACTACCCTTCCCGAGAAGTAGTATTTTCTAATGTCCAGCCTGAATCTCCCCTGGCGCAATTTGAAACCCTTGCCTCTAGTTCTATCACTGTCTACATGAGAGAAAAGGCTGACCCCTAGCTCACTACAACCTCCTCATAGAAGACATTTTCATGCCCCTCCTCTGGACCTGCTCCAACAGGTCCATGTCTGTCTTGTACTGGGGACCCCAGAGCTGGATCCAGTACTCCATGTGGGGTCTCATGAGAGCAGAGGGTGACAATCACTTCCCTTGACCTGCTGGCCAAGGTTTTTGCGTGGAATTTGCTTTCTAGGCTGAAAAGTACACATTGCCAGGTCATGTCCAATTCTTCATCTACTAATATCCCCAAGACCAGTCTGTATGACACCGGTGACTGCCCTGACCCAGATGCAGGACCCTGCACTTGGTCTTGCTGAACTTCATGAGGTGAACAGTAGGGAAAAAGTCATGAGGACAAAACAGCCAAGAGAGAGGCTAACTCCAGCCTAAGCTTAGACCCTATGATATTCAGAACAGACACATTCAGAGGGCAATCTATTTCTTTCTCCTGACTGTGCAGGCACCCTGGGGCAAGGAGCTTAAACTTAGATGTCTGAAGTAAGGGGAGATGAATCCCACCCTCACTAGCACCAATGCAAGCAGCTTTTATTTTAAGAAAGGCGATCTATGCTAGAATGTGCTTGAGTCACTCGCGCCATCCACCACGGCCACCTCTCAAATTCTTCTCTTCTAGACCTCCAGCATTGTTACAGACCTCCCCCAGCCTGCCTGTGCTTCCTGCCACAAGATGTTATTATTACCCTGTGCATCACCATGACCATCACCTGCTTTACCATGACAAATCACCTGTGGCTGGTGCTGAATGCCAGAATTTTTTTTAAAAGTATTTTTGAGATCTCTCAGCTACAAAACTGTAAGCATCATTTATGTATAGCATTTACTTGAGCCATCAGAACAAGGGAGCTGGAGCAGGTTCTTGCTGATACCAAGTTTTGAAGCACATTACTTACCCCTAGTGATACTTTCATGGTCTCATTTCTAGTAGAGGTTGTATCTCTCTGTAATTGGCAAAGAAATTACAAGCCTTCCCCACGCAGGTCCCTATGATCTAAACTTGTAGCCTGCAATGTAAGACTCCACTCCAGAATAATATTAGTGACATCAATCAGGATGACTAAGTATATCTGCAAGACTTCATTCATGCAGAAATCATCAACTGCTGAGGAATATATTCCAGGTACCTTTATTTCTCCAGACATAGTACCAGATTGGTTTGCTTTCAAAAGCCAGGTATGAAATACAGGGCTGCTCCTACTTCTGTGCAGGTTTTGGTCAGAGTGTAAGCCACAGGAGCTTAGCAGGGAGAGGTGCTAGGGAGCAGGTGTTAAATTTTGACTTAAGTATCAAGAAATAAATGCTAAAAAAAAGTAGGAGTTCTCATTGAGAATCAGTAGAGAATTAGCCAGAAAAATAGCTAAAAACTTGTCAGAACACCCTGGATAGCCAGTGGGACTGCCTGCCCAGGCACGGTGAGGGCACCTGAGCTAACTCTGTGCAGCAGCTTGCACTAGCTGTACCCATTTCAGGAGCAGCATGGCACATTCATCATTATATATTCCATTCGCCCACAACCAAAACCACCAATATGTCTGCCCCGCTCTTTGCACCACTATTTCCCCACAACAGCCAGCAGTTTGCTGTGGTAATCCTGAATCTTTGCAGGTATTTCTGATCACTTTTTTCAGCTTCCCACTCTTCAGCAAGGGGAGATGAGGGAATAAATCTGCAACCTAAATTGCAACTCAGTGAAGAGGACACTCCAGTTTGGATTGCTGTTACCACTTACGAAGCTTCATGGCAGGTGGAGCTGTCATTAATCACACACAGTGACAAGCTGCTACTCTCAATCATGCTTTCTGATCAAATTCTGCACTAATCAGGAGCCTCAGAGCAGGCTGGCTGTTCAGCAAGGTTAAAAAATGCAGATGATATTTTCCTTAAGCTTTCTAGTTTCAGTAACAGAAACACAGAGACAAAAAATGCCCAAACAACTCCCTACCACACTGATAAACATCCTACACATAAAAAAGGAGCAGCCATAAAAGACTGAATGAAAAGGAACAGCCACACTGCATGCTTTCAGCTAGACTGCTTTCTATCAGGCACATGAATTTCTTAAATGGACCAAAATTTGTCCTGTAGTTTCAAGGGTATAATAATCAACAATCTCCTTTCAACACTGTATTACAAACAATATAGCTGCACTTACATTTGCTTAACACCTCAAAAAATGCCACGTTCTTATAAATCAAAGTTGCAACACAAATATTTTTGGTCAAGTCAGTATAAAGAGCTGTTTATCTGCTATTTCAAAGTAATTAGGTACATCAGGAGCCATGCTTAACACAATGAACAAATATACACTTAGCCAGTTACCTGTCAAAGGGTATTTATTTACATCGGAGGAGGGAGAACATGCTAGTCTTTGCTGTTCTCAATAAGAGACACATTTTAGTCGACAAGACGCATATATCAGCAGCAGCAGCCCTGTTCAGCTTTCCCATCAAAGGTGGTTTACAGAAACTCAGAGCATACAGGTTTTGATAGATCAATACCCGAGTTCCAAAGAATAGCTAGAGTAAAAAGCAAAAAGAAAAAAATAAAGGTATCTTAGCTTGTGGAAAGCCAATGCAACACATCCACTGGCAAAGTCACACAGAAGGTGCTTGCTTTGCTACCTGGGGCCACAGATTGCCTGCATGTGCTGAAACACTGGGGCAAGCTGGACCTTCAGAGGAAACAAAACTTCATTAACTAAACACACTGAACCAGGAATTGGAAAGGCAATGTGGACATGAATGCCATGATACCACTGCTGCCAAAACCACCTTGCAGGTAGGGACAATATCTAAGGCATAACTCTCCCTTTTGCAGATCTCTCTGCTACTGATTTTGGTCCCATCACTGACGCAAACCAGAGGGAGACAAACACCTCTGAAACAGCGCTCTCTCTACCCATCCATCTAAAGGACATCACACCACCATCCAGCCCCTGACACCCACACAGCTCAAGGAAGGACAGAAAACTTGCAGCTTAAATAATTTTTCTGCTCATTAATTCTCTAAGGAAGTACAGTTCAGCCAGAGACAAGTTTTAGAAAAAACACTGCCAAGGTTTTGGCTATTTATTATCTCTAATTTAACTGAAAAGGCAGAAATTGAGTGACTTAAGATTCATTAACAGCTTCCTTGTAAAATTTAATTTTGGCTACTTACCTCTGTATAGGGAACATAAAGTAACATAATTAAAGCAGATGATTGCACTGATTGTAAAAGGCTGCCTGCTCAGTTTTCACTCATCACTCCATCTCCAGCCACGCTAACAAGTTGTAGGTTAAAACCCTCTGCAAGATCTTGAGTGACCACTCACAGACTCTTCTTTCCAAGTAATTAAATTCAAGGCCTCCTCCAGTGTATGATGACTTGAGGGAAGGAAAAAAAAAGGCGAAACAAAACCACCACAGACACCACAGACAGAAGTGACATGAGGACAGGGCTCAGGATCATTTA
This sequence comes from Pterocles orientalis, assembly GCA_011057875.1. Lineage (NCBI taxonomy): Eukaryota > Metazoa > Chordata > Aves > Pterocliformes > Pteroclidae > Pterocles > Pterocles orientalis. Next base: position 1,446,632 of record WKFP01015009.1, read on the forward strand.
CCTGATCAGCTAGGAGCTGTCAGCTAACACAGCATACAGACGACTACAGGGAAAATAAAATCCTCCCATACTGAAACTGCCAGCACTTTAAGACAAGAAAAAAAAAAATAACAGAGACAGGACTGCAACTTCATTTAACACAACACTCATCCATTTCATTTACAAAGCAGTTGTTGGTCACATCCTTCTAGTTTTGCTCTTATTTCAAGCTACCAAATTACATTTAGACACTTACTTAGTACGCTTGCTGTTTATGCATCCTCAGTAACTACAGACACATTCACAGATGGAAGGTGAACAGGACTGCAAAAGCAAGGACAGTCTACACCATGCACTAGCATGGAATGAAAGACAAACCACAGCAACACAGGTTAGGGAGAAAGACACTGAAGGAAAGAAAAAAGTGTACAGGACCACACAAAACCAGATAGCAAGAGAAATGCTATGAAATAGAAACCTTTGGAAAGTCAATTCAGATGTGATGGGTTGATTTTTTTTAAAGTAGCTGATCATGGTCTCTTGCCCCATGAACAGAGACCATTTAACTCTTGAGACCCAGGCAGCCTTTTATTCATGCAAGTTGTACTGCTGTAAGACTTCGTAGGGCTGTACTCTCAAAAGTGGAGAGGCTTCAGAGACCTGCTGGGGGAGGAGATGTCAGAGAAGCAGGGCAGGAGGCAGCCTGGATACAGCCTCTTGGAAAGACAAGCAGATCTGTTTGCACACACTGCATACACAGCTTTTCCACGAGGGATTTACACCTTATAAGTACATACTGCTAACTTGCATTTTCAGAAAGCCTCAGTTCTACTTAAGGTGTTTGGGGTTTTCCTTTCGTTTTGGGGGAAATCTGCTACAGATTGTTTCTGAAGACATGTAAAAAGGACTGTCATCAACAAAACCTCTGTACTGCAGCAAGGACAGTTCCAGTGACATTGCTGAAATGCCTGAGGGAGCTCATAAATCAACATGGTACCAAGAGACACCAGAAGAGACAGAGGACTAAAATTTCTTAACCCATTTCTGGGACAAAGTTTCCTTAGGCCTCCTGTAAGCTGCTCTCCACATCATGTACAATGCAACACTCATGCAGGTTTCTACATGAAGACTGAAGGTTGTACAGGCTCCTTTCCACTTTGCAGAACCCCAATCAGTGTCTAATCAGTAAGTTCACTTGCCTGCCTAAAAGTAAGATCCAACTTCTGGTTTATGCAGGAAGCATTTTTAATCAGGCAGGCTGAAGCAGGTACTCCTTCTGGAAGGTAAAACTATTCTTGGAAGCTTTCCATTAAGAGACAGCGGAAACACCACCACTAACTCTTAATTAAGTGCTCTGTTGCTTTGGGTTTGTTTTTAATTATTTTTCTTTGTAGATAAGTCATTAATAATTGAGTATCTGCTTGCCTGAGTCATGACACTGTGAACGTACTAAGAGGAAAACCAGTGGCAATTGTCCATCCGATAAGCAGTCAGGACAGCTATTAAAGTGGTCTAGAAGGCATCTGTCACTTCAAACTAATTTTAATAATTTTGTGGGGTAGGGGATAACTAAGCAGCACAGAGCACCTTGTGCTCTGAAAACAAACTCACCTTGTCCAGCAATGCACATGGCCACAGTTGTATTTTTTGTCTCTATACAACAACAGCCATCCACAATCTGATGAAATACCAGAGGTGCTGTGAAGATGAGGTGTGCAAACGGTGACATCCCATGTCAGCCACATGAGAGAGACCCCCAGGAACACGAGCTACTGCTGCATGAACAGAAGTGCACCTTTCTCTTACTGTACCACCTCCCTTGCTGTCTAGATCAAAAAAACATGAGTAATCTCTAATTAGGAACTAAGCATCTATGCAAGAAAAAAATTTTGCTTTAATAACCTACTTCCAGGTTTTAATCTATGCAGGACTGTACATCCAGGGCTTGATCACAAAACTGCTGTGCAACAGAAAAACAGTGATGTGCTCCCTTTGTAAGAGACAAAGTAAATTTTGGCTACTGCTGCTTTTTAAAATTAATACTCTTCTCTAAGAAAACCAGTCTCCTGCTCCAACAGACAAAAAAATATTTTCAGATCACCTCTTCTGGTCAGCCCCACTAAGCTGTTGACTCTAATGAGTTTAAACAGACTCCTGGGGACCAGCCTGCAGGTTTGGGTAAGGCAGAAAGAAGAGAAAAGACGATGCCGCATCAGTTACTTTTTACTGGCCGTATCATTTGACACGTCGGTACTCAAAATGCTATCTATTCAACACAGTATGCAGCTAATCTAATCTAAAGCAGCACTGCGAGCACTGCTGTGCTATGGAAATGTTTAACAATGCAAACATGATTAGCCACATAGGTGGAGCTTTACACACGATTGTTTTGGGAGAGATTTAACAGTGCCACAGTGACAACATGGCCTCCCTCTTCAAATCTGTCTTAGCCTAGTCTGAAGCAAGTGTTGATATCATCTTGCTGGCTGCAATTTTCTTCCCCACCTTGCTAAGGTGTAAGCTCATCTTGCACCAATTATGGCAATTTGATGAAGAGAAGAAAAATGTTATTAATAAAAGCCTTTGCTGTTTGTTCTGGTTTCGGCTACATTGCACCAAAGGATACTTAGATAATACTAGGAAGCTATAAAGTAAACATATGCTAAGAATGAAAATATTCTTGCCACATAAGACATGGAAAAAAAAAAAACAGTAACAACTTAAAATCCTCAATCAGACCTGGAAATTAAGCAAATATATTTAATAAAACTCTGAAGGCTCTGATTCAGGAATATCCCAGAAATATGGCAGAGAAGTGAAAGATTTCCTTCCAAAAAGTTTGATCCTGGTAAGTCAAAACCCAAGGATTTCCAAAATCAGAAGTGTGAAGAATTAGTGTCCCTCTTCAGCTGCACTCATCCGCCACCATTTTGAGATGTGCCCAACGCCTGTTTACAAATATTTGTAAATAGTGCCAGAAGAGTTGCGTGGTATTTAGCTTAGTCCACTTCAGACCAGCTAAGGCAGTACTGTTAGTCAACCCAATACTATGTAATGCCAGCGTTAAGCCTTTTGGCATATCCACTGTGAACGAGGTATTTCCAGAAGTATGAGCAGCTTTATACAAGGTGAATCCATGTGTATTTAACTGCTGTTCCTAAGGTCCGGCCAACCTCTGTCCTGAGGGCTTACTAAATACAACAGCATTCAGATCTCAATCATCATGAAACAGGTTGTCCTCGCCTTCCTAAAATGCGAGTCTCTCTGCAGTTGTGAGCAGCGTTGTGCTGCAAACCGACTTAAAAATATTAAATAAAAAAAGATTAAAAGTTCTCAAAGAGGATTTAAATACAGGCAGCAAGTCAGCACTTCACTTCCTACAATCCCTTCTGAGAGAGATTAGGGCACAAGGGCTCAATACCTTGAAAGTAAAGTAGCTACAAAGAATGTTGATTTTCTTTCTTAGAACAGTGGTCGCAGAAGATAAGAGGCACAAGTACTTATGTTTTAAAACTGAATATGGGAAGTATTTAAGAGATACTGTCAGTGCAAGTATTAAAGTGATACTGTCAACTTCACACCTAGATTCTTAGAATAAATGTAAAAAACTTCAGACTAGAATTTGAGGTTTTTTAATTAATAATTTTGTGGGCTTTCAGTTAATATATATACCCACATACATCCATAAGCGATCACGTATGTGTGTATATACACATAAATCCATACTTACAAGTTGTTATCAGTAATGCTGAAATATAAAACCAAGTCCTGAACCAGACTGACATTTCTGGGGTTTTGAGTCTCAATCCAAACAAATTAAGTCTCCTGAATTTCCACAGAAACAGATCTCAATAAAAATAAAGCAGTAGTTATTGATATTTTTGTTTAAAAAAAATGGGAATAAATAAGTAGCCTATCCGCTTACAGGTGAAATGGGACATTTGTCTCAGATAAGAGGTAACAATAGTCCCTGAATGTCCAGTGAAAAATATTTTTAAATACTTAGAGTTCTGCCAACCCAGCATTAACACTGACATGGTGTGTGCGAGCTGTGTGTGCTTTTATTACTCCAAATCCTCCCTTGAGACCTTTGCCATTCAAACGGCCCCATTCACTATCCTTTTATGCCAACAGACCCACAGGAGGGCAGCTTTAAGAAGAAGATGACCTAAAACATCCCTCCTGGTTCTTCCGTTGGCATTTCCACAATGGCCCAGTGTCGGCTCCACTGCCCCCATCCCGCAAACGGTGGCGGCAAAACTCTGACCCCTTCCCTCACTCACACCACAAATAAAATAAATAAAGCAGGAATTACTCATTCCCTCTGCCACCAGACTAAGCCTGCGGCAAAGAAGTTCTAAAATACCTTAATCCTTCTGGCTGCCTTCCGTCATGCTGTGCCTCCTCAATGCTCACAGCTCTCCCATATTACTCTGTAATAATGCCAGCTGGCCTCTCTTCGCCAGCCTTTTTTTTTCTTTTAAAATAAAGTTAAATTTTTAAAAAGCAGAAAAATAAACTCCTGAATATAATATTTCATTTATGGGTTGGTTCTTACCAAATTGTGACTTGTGTAATTAATCATAATTCAAGAAGGCATAGCATACAAGCAATTATTTAAACATTTAAAAACAAAGTGGGTTGCTGGCTTTTTACAATGCTGACATATTTAGCACCCAAAACAAATCCTTTTACTGCTGTCTTTAAAACAAAGGCACACATTTTTCTGCAAGTGAGATCTCATATTGCAGCATTCTCCATCCTTCTGCAGGAAAAAGGCTATTTTCAGTACTAGAAAGGACGGGACAGAATTACAAAAGTAGTTTTACTTGGTGGAAAAAAAATACTTTTAGCTGCATACCCAGTTGATGACAATCCCTTTATGCCATTCAAAAAGAATTTTTAAATCAAATCATAGGGGGAAAAAAAAATAAAGTGGAAAACAGAAATACTTCCTGTCTACCCACCATGCAACACTGTGAAGGGGCAGACTTATTTTTAGATGATTTTCTTCTAATACCGATAGCTCTTTGAATATATTTCCTAGTGGTTAAACTATGATTACTTCAGCTTCTTTGCTCACACTGGTAACTATTTATTTAGGTATTCTGTCACCATGGGGAGGGCATATCTCTATTCTTCTTTGCATCACAGAGCCTTCTGGAGCTAGTATGTTCATTTTATATCCAATAGGGCACAATCATAGAAATAAAAAGTTGTGGGAAGGGGTAGAGGGTAGAAAGGGAAGAACGCACCACATGCTCCTGCAGATAAACTCAAAAGCACACAGCAAGATTTAAATGATTGTGGAAAAGTTCCAAGTTGATATTCCCGGTACAGAGGCTGAATGCATAATTTTAGAAGTCCAGCAGCACTCTGCTCAATTCTACAGGGTCTAATAATTTCCACAAAAATCAGTTTGGTCTCAGTATTCTGTGTAAATAAAAAAACCCAAAGAAGTCAGTTTAAAAAAATCCTAGAGACTAGATCAAGACAGGAACTGATGTGCCCCTAGTGAACGGGTTTTAGGAATCCAAACTCTAATGGCATTTACTAGAATAATCCCAATATAATATTATTGTAATTATGTCTCACTTCGATGTTTAAGTTTTCAATGACAGGCACAAAAATAAAAGCCCAGCTGAGTCCAAATGTCACCAAAAGCCTGGTGCTACAGTGCATACCCTAGAAGAATCTCACCGCTACCCTTCCACTTATTGACTGGACAAAGATAGGTAGCTTCAGTGTTTCCACAGCACAATGTGAGAACTTCATATTCACCTGTTCCTATGCCCATTTATCTCAAAGGCCTGATCTCAGGGCTCTTTATGAACTGTATTCAGTACGAAGGTATATAATTTGAGTCTTTGTATTTTAATGCTTGGCAGTACACCTGACAGCTCAGCACTCAAACATTCAGCACTGCGTAACCCAAGATGCTTCATAAGCCTAGCTTAGCCGGCCTGGCAATTAGACACACAGTTAAGTGCTGACCATCAATCACAGCAAAATAAAAATACTCACATGGAAATAATGCAAGAACCCTCTCTTGCGCAGCAATATTAACCTTAACACAGCACTCGGCTTTGCCGATAAACCTTACTAAATGAACCATATTTCCAGCATGCCCAAAAAATTCTCAGCCAGAGACCAAAAGGCCCAAGCAAGTTCCACTCCAGAACTGACCTGGATTATTCCTCATGACAAAGGGAAAATCCGTAAACTTCAGTGATCACAGAGTGGCTTGAGATATGACATAATCTCAAACTCATTTAAACACAGAGGACTTCCGGAGAGTTCTGACAGCCTATCGCTCTTCATGCTCTAGCTACCCCAAGTTACTAATCAATCTGCTTTACCACAAGTTCTAAAATTAACTTATGTCTCTTCTAAAACCACTGGAAGCACTTCAGCATTTGAGAGTGAGGTTGTAATACCCTGAAAATAAGGAGTTCAACATGAAAGAGAGCTATCTGTAACCCTCCAAACTTGCCAGCAGTACGTAGTTAATGGAGTACTGGAAGCGTAACCAAGTTCTTTAGTCTGGTTTTGCTTATCACATTTCTCTGCATAAAGAAACTCCTTTAAAAAAAAAAGCCAAAGATATCACTAAATGTATGTACCAACTGTATTTCCAACAGAAGTAAGAGTTTGGGGACTAAATTTAGAACAAAACTCATTAGAAGCACATTTCGGTCTGGACTACTGTAAAGAATGCAGGAAAGCACCGACTCTGTACCAAGCTTACCAGGCCAATATAAAGGAATAGATCTCTGACCACAAACTTCACAAACATCTATGGCAAGCATAGGAGACACTGATCAACAGGTGCTTCACCAAGCGAAGAGCAAGCTCTTTACCCGCTAACTAAGATGAAGGAATTGCATTCAGGTACAAGAAAAAATAAAAAAAGGCTTCTTCCCTGGCATCCTAGAAACACTAAGGAGGTTCTGTGCTATGTCACATCACCAGGGTTTCTTTCCCATTGCAGTCTTTTCTCAGCTAAAAACCTCTCAGGCTCTTTGGCTCAGTATCACTGTCACTGACCTCGTCATTTGAGTCCTGCTTGGTGAAGCAAGGAAAGATAAGAGCGACATGATTCATGTTTTACTATTCTCCAAAAAAACTTGCTGATATAGCTAGGAAGACACAGATGTGGAACTGCAAAGTGCTAACATCTGATTAAAACACAGTTCAACAAATTATTCAGTTTCTTTCCTGTACCTATTGCTTGTATAAAACTCACCAGTCAAGAGAGAAACCGCCTTCATACAGAGGGGGAAGAACTCCACCCCACACAATCATTCCCAAAGAACTAATGCATTTGCTAAAACATCTCCTCTGCCACCTTCACACACATGCAGAAGCCTCCTCTGTTGCAGGGATTTGGCTTGTGACTGCAACACAAACCAGTGCTTCATTCCCCGATGTCGGTAGCATGGAAATGCTTCAGACACAGCCATTAGCTGTCCCAATAGCACAAGGAGAATTTCTTCTACGGTCCATTTTCACTAATGCTATTCACAGCCTCACAAACAGTGAAGGAGCTGGCAAGACTCACCCCAATTTCATTTTGTATCTTCTGGGAAAGCTATGAGCAACAGCAGAGGCAGCTGCAGTTCCAATGGGCGGAACATGAAATCAGACAAGCTGCACCACTCGCCTCCCAGCACGAAAGAGAGAGGCAGAGGGCAGACCGTGGCCCGGGTCTGGCAGCACAAGAGGGTCTGCAATACTTCTGATGGTTTCTGAAAAATCAAATCTAAAATCACAGAGCAACTGGGCTGTGACTGACAACACAACAGCAAGTTTGCTGCCATCCTGGCAGGTTGCAGGCAGCTGGTTCTCCCCTGTCATGAAGCTTAAATTACGCCTTTAAATTCAGATCAAGTCAACAAGTGCTTAGCAATATATTGGTCCTGGTCCCAACAATTCTTGTTTCCTTTTCTTTCCCTCTTCTCAAATTTGCCAATGAGTATCACAATAGAATCTAATTAATGCTCACTAATGAGTGGGAGACCAATTGCTAATCCAAAAGAATTTGGTTATGTGCAAGTAAGCAAACAAGTTAATGTACCATAAACTGTGTTTTGTTCATTTATTTTGACAACTGTAGTTTGCTTTTAATTATGATACTTCCTAGCAGACTAGTTTGCCTATCTATTTTGCAGAAGTACTGAACTCTTTCTTGCACTACTATGTTTTTTCCCCAATGCTGCTATTTTTTCCCCTTAAAAAAAAACAAAACACCCGAACCAACTGATATAGCTAACCATTGGCAGCCCTCTGTCACTAGAAATTGACAAAAGTAATAAAAGACCTCAAGAAACTTGCTTGACAGATCATCCATGATTTCTGCTCCTGAACCTCCTTGTGGGGAAGGATCCACCAGTGGTAGTTCATGGTGCTGGAGAAGTTTTCATTTCAGGCATCATTCCAGTGGGACTAACAGCTCTTTGAGGAAGAGATTTGGTATCAACCTGTTTTGCTGGCTTTCTTTTCAAGCTAAAGATGTCCATCTGGATTCAAAAGGACACCCCTTTCTATACCACGTCTGTAAGCCAACCCATTTCAACACTTTTTTTCTGACTTAAGTTTAAGATTTGACCAGTTTAAATCTTCAAACAGTTTAAGCAAGCTCTCCAGCAGTGGGAGTTTCCCTGTTGCTGCGCTGCATTCCACCACTGCTTGGAATATTGCTTAACTGCTGAACTTGCCAGAAGTGGCATAAGCCAGAAACACACGCAGCTATTTGTGAAAACACCCAGCACTTTCTTTTTTAACTGCGTAACAGGCTTTCTGTGACTGAAAAATAAGTTTTTAAAGGATACTTTCCTACAGGATTGAACTACTGATTTGTTTTGCTGGTTTTTTCTAACTAGACCAGCAAACAGTTGCTTTTTACAGGACAGAGTAAACCCTGACCCTTCTCATATTCAAAGCACAAACCTTTGCCTCTTAGGCAAGATGTAGGTGAAAGCTCGCATAGACCAATTATTAATGATAGATGGTGTGTGCACTTTCCCAGGATTATTTGCCAGGCAACAGGTAACTACAGGGGAACCCCCCCCAGTTTCTGGGTTTGGTTCCTATGCTAAGAAAAGATTGTGATCTGGACTCTGGAGTTACCAAACAAGCACGTAATTTGGCACACACAGCTTTGCAGGTTGGGAGAGATATCAGTGCCAGATGAAAGAAGTAGGTCACTTCAAGAAAAGCTGCCCTAGGACAGCCTCGCAGTCTAGTTCTCAAGTGGCAGTCAAATACCAAAGCCAGCAGAGACTCCTCACTCCTAAAGCAACAGCTACTAAGCTCCAAAAAGGGAAATGAGAACTCACAACCTCTCAGTCTTCAGGTCAGAGCAAGTCCCTCCACACCACAGCAGGTTTGGTTTGGTTATAGACAGGAAAAAAATATTTTAAAAAAAGTGGCCAATTCCATTTGTTAGGAAGTTACATGTTGCCCCGAAGAGTTGAATACTTTTGACCGTTTTCTGTCACAACCACCAACTGAAGCTTAAAGACTTGTCCTACCACCTGCATAAGTATGTTCATGACTGATGGGGAAAAAAACCCATCAAGTCAAGAACTAAGAGAAGGCAAATAAAGCAATTAACTAAAAAGAAGGAAGTAATTGGCAACATATTCTCAGACTGGAAGCATGGTCAACCTCTACGAGAACACAACAGGATAATATAAGAACATAACTGGAAGACAGCTGGACAGTAATTTCTTTCTCAGATGGTTTTCAAATATGGAAATAAAACATCAGGAACAATCTGAATAACTGAAGGGCTCGAACACCTTAACAGCTCTCAGCAATGAGATTATTACAAACAACTTTTTCAGCGGCTACTTCCTGGTTTCTTGAAGGTTTTTGGGATTGTCTAAGAAACACCACAGCTTATCTTCAACTGGAAGTCACCCATTCTAAGCAGAAAGGAAGTATTTTACTCTCTGTAAGTGCTCTCCTTTTCCTCATAAGCCAAGTTCTTCCTTCTTCTGCATAGAGGGAATGTCTCCACCTCACCCATCCATGTCTGCATCCCTCTATCAGCAGCTGGCAGCCATGGAAGCTAGGAAAGGACGGTACATCACCAACGCAGCAGTACAGCAGCTACCTGGCAGCTGTCACAGCAGATTATCCTTTTAATTCTCCTTTAAGCTCAAACAAGAAAAGCTCTATCATCTCCTTCCTGGACATCCCACTTTCTTTCCATGAATGTTTCCCTTCTAGACAGTGCTTCAGATTTCCAACACCCTGCTTGCCCTGATACCTGCTGCTTATACCACTCATCTCTGCAGCAGCATTACCCACTGCTGCTCTGATCCTGGCCCAAGCCCCAGCCCTATGCCCTAAGGATATCCTCCTGCTGAGGAGTTTCAGTCCCATCCCACAGCCCTGGCTTCCCTGTGCTACTGAGAAAGAGATATGATAGCTATTGCCAGCATTTGGGCATTAGATGCCCAGAATGGCATAAAAGCCTCTTCCTACCTCATGACTCGCTGTTTTTACATGCAAAAAACCCACCTGCAAGCAATATAGAGTAATCCTCACAGCATCCAGCAGCAATAGGATGAGGACTATTCATCAAGATAGCCTTCTGACAGATCACAGCCCTACACACAAGTCCATCAATCAGTTCTATTCGTCACTGCGCCAACGCAAAGGCTCACTGCACAGCACTGGTGCCAGAGGTATCACTTTGCATTGTATTGCAGATTAGAGTTACCCATCTTCTTCCAGGTACAGAACGTTGCTGCCTCCTACTACACAGCCTTCCAAGAGGCACCTCATTTAAGGAAGGAAGCAGTCAGGAGTAGCTACCCTAATCAACCACTCACACTCATCAAAAATCAGCACAGATAACCCAACCATTTAGGACCCTGCAGCTCTGATCTATGCTTGCATCCTATAATCACCAAGCCAAAGATACATGCATTTTTATTCAGCATGATGGCTCTCACCTTGCCTAAGCCACTCACACCATCAGCAGAACCTCAGCATCCAAGGAGGCTGTCGCAAGGCACAGCCAACTTTTTGTTTTTTCCCCTCCCAGGTTTGCTCACATGAACTCTCCTGTGTCAATTCCCAGGTGGCCCCGAGGCAATCCCCATCACAGCCTCCTTTGCCAGACTCAGAAAACCTTGCCTCAGTCTCATCTTTGAAACCATGTCTTTGTCTGCTAGAGCTTCCATTCTTTTTTGCTACTCCTCTGCACACCGTGTTCACCAGCGCCCTGGCAAGGTCTGTGGGGCTGTCACCCATCACAGGGGCACACTGGAGCAGACTGGGGGTCTTGCTATGGAGCCTACAGTGTTCCATGGCCCAGCGTACAACCAAAATGAAGAACAGATATTTCACAAAACAAAGCTGCAAAATTCAAGTGCTGAAAGCCACACGCATTGCTGTGGCAGCGTACGACAAAGATTTCTCAATCCTGTTGAGGTGAGGGACCCTTTGCCTTTGGAAGGAAAAAAAGCTAAGATATCACTGTCTTGTCTCCGTCTATTCTATGAGGACTAAGATGGACAGTCACACTTGAAGTAAATTTTACCTTTGTAACACCCACTGAGTGGTTAGCAGTTGGGCAGATGTGGTTCACTACAGCCTGCTCGAAGCACAGGCAAAGCTTCACCTCCCCGCTGCAGCCGAGAGCTGCCAACCCACTCCCAAGGGCAGGTCACCTTTGAGACTGCCCAGGCACAAATAAAGAGTGCTGGCCTACAGGACAACAGACCACTTGAGCCTAGAGAGAGATGTACTATTCACAATTTTTGCCACCAGAACTGGGAATGCATTTGATCTGAAAGCCTGAGGCAAATCCCTTCTCATCTCCACATCTCAGCTTCCCCATCTGTATAGCTTTGCAAAGTCTGACATCCAGGAGTGAAAGGCACTGCAGAAATGCAGAAAGTCACCAAGCAGAATGGCAAGACGGGCCAAACAGACACGATCGCCTCAGATTTTCTGAAGATGGTTATTCATTCATTCTCGCATTGTTTCAGGAACACTGAGAACCCTTAACTGTGATAGAGGTCCAACAGTTGCCAACTGAGTTTTTTCTTTAATCGCATTTGATGTTGTTCTTAAAGCAGTCTGCCAGCTTCTGAAGTCATTTGATTATATACAAGTATTACTTCAAAGCAAACAAGCAAGGGATACATTTTATTTGTTTGTTTCAGTGTTGATAAGTGATATTTCCCTAGAATTTGCAGCATGAAGGAAATTCACAGGACTTATGTTTGGATCTAATTTTCATGAAAATTGAATAAAACCAGAAAAACACCAGCCACCCAAATGCTTCCTACCTCCCAGTAATTAAGTTCCCATGAAGTGAAAAAAAAACCAAACCCATGCTAGTCAGCCAACTTTGCTTAGGATATATTTCATAAATCAGTATGTTCAACTTAACTCAGCACAAACAAACAGAGAAGTAGGACCCTTGCAGCAACCATTCAGACACCTGAGAAATGACAGCCAAAATCTGAAGCCACATTTGTTGGGGGGAGGGAGGTTGGGTTTGATGTTTTTTTGATCAAGGTTTTGAAATAAATTCAACTTACAATAAAGGCAGCATGAGAGAATGGGTGGGATGGAGATGAGACACACAAGAAGAGAAGGGCATTGCTCAGCTGGAAGAAATCCAACACACACCAGTGCAGCGTAGACCTGGAGGACTCAAACACAAGACTGTTGGTGCTAAAGATGTTATTACTGCTCCAGCCTGAGCCAACAGATACCCCAGGGGCGGCAAAGCTTGTCAAACAGAGGGGGCATGATGTACCTTAAGTCATACTGCTCATCCTTCCCCTCATGTTCTATTCATGAGAGAAAAAAAAAAAAGGAAAGAACCTAAAGTTATTGTCTAATCCTGAGAACAGCAACAGAACCACTAAACTCTAGCGAATCATTATCACCTACTGATGTAAGGCTTGGTAAAGAAAGGAAACCCATGTAACTGCAAAACCCTTGACAGAATACACATCCTTGATACAGGCATGAGAAGTCAGTGTCCATCCACAAATACGACATTAGCCCAGTCCCAAAGATAGAACAAGATCCAATTCAGATTCCCAAAAATGTCTTAATCTGCAGGACTGCTCAGAAGAGCCATCCTTCTAAGCAAAAGGGAAACCTTCAACACCAATGAACACAGATATTGAAATAAGAATAGATTGAGTCATTTCATCTCAAGGAGAACAAGCTAGACTTCTTTTAAGTATTTCAGCTAAATTCATATGGGCATCATTCTGGAGAGGTCATGGAAAAATCCTGAAACAACTGCTCAGTGAGACTGGGAAAACAATACCAAAAATCTTCAGTGTGTTAGCTTGAGCAATAATGCAGTTTTGAAGTGCCACTATCAAATCAATAATATTGCTTCCTTGCACTCTGCTAGACACCCAAATCCAAGGGAAATACTGCAGACTCAGAGAGGGCTCAGAGGACCATAACAACAATATTTTGGTTGTGGAGATGCTTATTTGAAGGCAGACTGAAGACTGAATAGCAGACTTCAGAGATGAAATAAAAATGTAAAATCGTGACTAGCACAGAAGAGTCATAACTTCAGATTCTCTCCTCTTGGTCTCATAACAAAGAGGAATTCAATAAAAGCTACAAGTTATAGAACAGATAAAAATAAGATGGTCTCAAAATGCCTAACCAGACTGCAGAGCTTGAAGGCAGAAGAAGCCGTCAAGGCCAAAAAAAATCAAGAATCCCTTCCAAAGCAATCAGACACATTTATATGGTTAAAAACATCAAGACACTTAAGAGTCCATGATAAAAACTCCCAGTACAAGGTATTTAACTTCTGGAATAATCCCTGAAAGGTAGCGAGAGACAAAGATAATTGCAACTGCCCAAATCAAAGCATCTTATCTCCTTTTACAAATGGCTGGCCATGGGAACTGCTGGAAGTAAGCACTTGATTAAATGGACCAAAAGTCTGGCAGCTCCACAGTCAGCCTGTTTTTAAGACTCATTTGGATACAATACATTTAGCCTTTAAAAATGGTGTTCTTCAGAAAATATATTCACCAAATTAAATGAACAATCTTAAAAAAAGGAACATCACGTTAATTTAAATGCAGACAAAAAAACCCCACATTATCATTTCCCACCTTCTTTCTGAGAGCACAACAGAACCATAAGATCCACAAGATGAACAAGCTCCCCCTTTCCTAACGTGTGTCAGTTAACCACCTTAGCTGCTCAAGAGGGCACAAAAAATTGTAATATTAAAAACTATGTCCTCAGAGTACCTCCAGTTCTCCAGAAGTAGAATTTACTTTGATTCCTAAAACTACATTTTATTTTAGCAGCCTTAAATCCTGCCAAATTCTTACGTATTTATAATAACAAACAGTACGTGCAAGCAGCACCATATACAGTTACTTTCAGTGCAGGAGAGGCTACAAAACAACCTATACAAAAAGCTCTTGGGTTGGTTTTTTGTTGGTTTTTTTTCCTATTTTATTTTATTTTGAGGGTTTTCTTATTAGTTATAACAAATATCCAACAACACAAATGATTTTCCATTTGCAACTGACCAAACTGATCAAAAAGAAGCTCAGACTGGACACTAGGAACAGGTTCTTCACTGAGAGAGGGTGCTCCGTCACTGGAACAGGCTCCCCAAGGATCCGGTCATGGCATTAAGCCTGTCAGAGTTCAGCAAGCACCTGGACAATGTTTTGAGTCATATGGTTTAGTTTTAGGTAGTCCTGCAAGAAGCAGGGAGTTGCACTTGATGATCCTTGTGGGTCCCTTCCAACTGGAGACACTCTAAATACACTGATAATCCCTTTTTAACTTACTAGCAGACACCCCATCAGAAGTAAACCTTGGTGGAGCTACAGAACAGACACACTGAAGTAACGATTCCTCCTGAGAGGCTTTTTTGGATGTTTTTAAAATCCTAAGGACAGATTCAAAACCAACCAGCCCTTTCCTAAGCTCCTGACTGGATAAGGCGGCCAGGCAGCGTGAGACACATGGCAGCTGCGCAGGAACTCTGAGGAGAGGAGGTACCTGCTCGCCCTCAGGCAGCAGAGAGATTTGGCCCCTTCCCAGTGACTCACACTGCCTCCTCTAGGGCAAGTCGCAGGTTTCAGTGAGGCACAGAGGGCCATCAACTCCGCCATTTATTTTTAGTCATCAATATTGACAAGAACCAAAATCCCAGTGGGCCCAGACCAAGCCAGGCCCCGAGGCCTGTGCTCCCACCATGTCAGGCCCTGGCTGGAGCCACTGGCTGTTTGGA
This sequence comes from Pterocles orientalis, assembly GCA_011057875.1. Taxonomy (NCBI): domain Eukaryota; kingdom Metazoa; phylum Chordata; class Aves; order Pterocliformes; family Pteroclidae; genus Pterocles; species Pterocles orientalis. The sequence goes on from WKFP01015009.1 coordinate 1,461,882, forward strand.
TCAGCTACACAGGGTAAATGAGGATCATCCTTGTTTGGGTTTTGGGCTGATGGCAAGTGGAACGTGAGTCCATGTGCCTTGGCAGCCAAAAGTGCCAATGGTGCCCTGGGGTGCATCAAGCACAGCACAGCTAGCTGGTCAAGGGATTGTCCCACTCTACACTGCACTGGTGCGGCCTCACCTCAGGTGTTGTGTACAGTTTTGGGCACCTCAATAAAGGACATCCAACCATAAGAGTGTGGCCAGAGGAAGGCCACCAAGAGGGTGAAAGGCCACCAAGAGGGTGAAAGGCCACCAAGAGGGTGAAAGGCCACCAAGAGGGTGAAAGGCCACCAAGAGGGTGAAAGGCCACCAAGAGGGTGAAAGGCCACCAAGAGGGTGAAAGGCCTGGAGGGGCAAGACTTACGAGAAGTGGCTGAGGTCACTTGGTCTGTTGAGCCTGGAGGAGCTGAGGAGTGCCCACATCGCAGCTTGCACCCTCCTCAAGGGGGGCAGCGGTGGGGAAGGTGCTGATCTCCTCTCTCTGCTGACCAGCAACAGGACATGAGGCAATGGAATGAAACTGCGTTAGGGGAAGTTCAGATTGGACATCAGGAAAAGGTCATTCACTGAGAGGTTAGTCAGTCACTGGAACAGGCTCCCCAGGGCATCAAGCCTGTCAGAGTTCAAGGAGCATCTGGACAATGCTCTTAATCATATTGTTTAGTTTTAGGTGGTTCTGCGAGAAGCAGGGAGTTGGACTTGATGATCCTTATGGGTCCCTTCCAACATTTGGTATTCTACAGCTCATTGACACTCCACATCACACCCTTGGGCATAACATACCTGCCACTTTCCAAGAGGAGACTTAAAACCCACAACTATGGGCAAGGGGGAGACATTACCTGTGGAGGAGGCACTGCAGCTCTGGTCCCAGCTCACGTAGTTAGGTTCTGCAAGCCTTCGTTTCTACAAAACACTTAAATCCTTTAAATCAACCTTCATCCCCAGCAGGCGACATCTATTACCACCTTTGTGCCCTTTGCCAGTTTGCATCAGCTACAGAGTCCCCTTCTCCACACACCACTCGCTCTCAGGAAAGCTCACCTTCTGCACCATCAGCAGGCTCTCCTGGTCGCTAATGAGGCCAGAGAAGAAGCTGGAAACAGCTGGTTTTGTGCTTATGTCAAAATTAAACCACATGTATTTTCCTCTGCTCTGTTCAAAGCTGGATGTCCTGAAGATATCCAATTTTCTTCCCCTTCCCTGTGCATATCCTGCCAACTCCTCCAAATATGGGTGGGCAGGCTGCCTCAAAGCACAAGAAAAATAACAAAATAGTGAACTTTTCTTTTTCTTTTCTTTTTTTTTTTGCTTTATTTTGGAGTTCACAAAATGGAAGGATACCCTTTCTCTGCTCAAAAATATTTTTTCAGGCAAGGTGGTCACCTGGCTCCAATGCAACCATTTCTTCCCCACCTCCACAGGTACCTTCAATCAGTGTTCAACCAGACAGAGCAAAGCAGCCAAGTTAGTAAAAGGTGACAAGTAGTAGTTTCCAACATGAAAGGCTTCTGCTGAAGCACTTAAAAATACTAATTCCAATACTGGATAATCAGCATGTTTATATGATTTCAGTCTGGTACAGGCTGCTTCTGTCAAAAAAACACTTGGCTACGTGGTCCTCCTAACTAAGGAAATAACTCCCAGAACTTTGCCACAGACCAAGACACCAAAACAAAAAAAAATATTGAAATTAAATATGTTTTTGCATATACTTTGGAATCCAAAGAAGTGTTTCTGATACAGGAACAATAGCGATAATAAGTTAGCACCAAGAAACAAACAGCAGCCAGGTCAAATCCTTAAGTCACTCTGTAGGAAACCTAGATATGAGCTTGTTTTAGCTCAGAATTACACTGAGACCTCATATGGTCCTTGCTAATGAAATGAGAGGAAGCAGTAGTATCTATTCCCAGACTAACAGCAGGGAAACCAGATTGCAAGGTTCTTCTGCTAATATGAGTTACTATAGTGTTGCGAGAGCTTTGCACTGTTGCAATAATTGCAGATTTAACAGGCTTTTTCATTCTTCTCACCTTCAAATCCTCTCTCCCTCAGAACAGCTTAGTGCTGCCATCTACTTTTTTATCCTTACAGGCTTTTTTGTTTTGTTTTGGTGGGGGTTTGGGGTTGTTTTTTTGTTTTGTTTTGTTTTTTAATCCTAACAAAGTTTTTAGCAGACTAACTCACCCACTATAACAACACTGGCTCACTTGAGTCTTTACAGTTGGGTCCCCACAATTATACTTAGTCTAGCTCATCACCACAGGCAAAATAAAAAAGAAATACAGGATCAGATCCAAAAGCCTTTTAATGCTAATTTACACTTGAGCCCTCAAATATTAATAAAGAAAAAAAACACAGTAATTCCCTCAACTCTTAACCACAAGATATCTTTTACAACCCTTGCAGGTATTGAGCTAGTACACTCAGACAAGGTGGCAAATACATAGGTCTTACCAAATCATCAGGACAGTCCTGGAAAGCGAATCTATCTTGCTAAAAATGTTATTCAAAGTTTCGGTCCTAGAGGATTCATAAAATTATTTTATAAGTTGTTTATTTGCACAGACACTAACACCACTGGAAATAAAGTATTTCCTGGCTAAAGGATTTATCATCTGAATAAAGAGGCTGAAAAACATTCAGGCATTTTACTAGGAGACTGCCTGCTGCTGATTAGGCAGGAGCTAGTCTTGATTAATTCTCCGTCTCACTTTTTCATTGCAAACATTGAAGGTCTGAGCAATTGGTTCCACACAACTCCCCAACTACCCTTTGTTGAGGGTCTTAATGCTTTTGGGTAGAAGGAAGACCTATTCTGACCGCAGCATTGCTCCCACTCTTGTCTTCCTATAAATCACCATGAATAAGGTGAGACTACAGCACCTTCTGCCTACCCACTAACACCACACAAGAACAGTGCATCCATCCTCACTTCAAGTATCTCCCCAGTGACTGTGCTCCAGCAAACTATGCTGCTGGTTTATATCATGAATGGTTTGGATTCAAAAGGACCTTAAAGATCATGTAGTTCCAACCCCCTGCCATGGGCAGGAACATCTCCCACTAGCCCAGGTTGCTCAAAGCCTCATCCAGCCTGGCCTTGAACACCTCCAGGGATGGGGCATCCACAGCTTCTCCGGGCAACCTGTTCCAGTGCCTCATCAGCCCTCTGATCACTTTCCTGGCCCTTCTATGGACCCTCTCCAACAGGTCTGTCTTTCCTGTGCTGAGGACTCCAGAGCTGGATGCAGTATGGCAGGAGGGGGTCTCAAAGGAGCAGAGGTCACCTCCCTTGACCTGCTGGCCACCCTTCTTTTGATGCAGCCCAGGACACAGTTGGCTTTCTGGGCTGCAGGTGCATGTTGCCAGGTCACGTTCAGCTTCTCACTGACCAACACCCCCAAGTACTTCTCCTCAGGGCAGCTCTCTATCTATTCTCCGCCCAGCCTGTATTTGTGCCTGGGATTGTCTCAATCCTGGTGCAGAACCTTACATTTGACCTTGCTGAACTTCATGAGATTTATGTGGGCCCACCTCTCAAGCCTGTCAAGGTCCCTCTGGACGGCATCCCTTCCCTCCAGCATGTCAACTGCACCACACAGCTTGGTGTCATTGGCAAACTTGCTGAGGGTGCCCTCGATCCCACTGTCCATGTTGCTAACAAAGATGTTAAACAACACTGGTCCCAATACTGTTCCCTGTGGAACACCACTTGGATCCATTTGGATATTGGTCTCCATTTGGATTTTGAGCCATTGACTGCAACTGGAGTGCAAACATGCTGCCAATGCCTTATTTAGCAAGTGTTCAATCCATCAAATCCATGTCTCTCCAGGTTAGAGACAAAGATGTCATGTGGGACAGTGTCAAATGCTTTGCACAAGTCCAGGTAGATGACAGCAAAGATATCCTTGCTTCTTTTCATCCCAATCAAGACCACTCTAACCTCTGTGGATTATGGCCCGATTCTTAAAGAATCACAAAGCCTCTATGCACACTTCATTCAGCGGGGGAGTGGTAGGAGGGTTGTAGGCCTGTGCTTGCTTCACCCTAGCATGATGCAGCCTCTTGACCCAAATAACTCAGAGAAAAAGTAAAAAAAAAAATTCTACATTTCATCATTATCCATCCTTATGACATCAGCTGCTTTTGGCAAGCAACAGGCATGCTCTGAGTAACTCCCATCTATATCCAGATGGCTACAAATGCAACATGAGGTCCTACCCCCAGCTCTCAGAGCTGCACTTTCAATGGGTATCCAAACCCCTACTCAAATCCTTCACAGCATGTCCTACACACAAGCAGAAAGGGTCCTGCTCAGGGGCGAGGGCTTTTACCACTGCTCTGCCCACATGTCACAGCACAGGCTGTTCAGATTCCCACCCAGGTTTGCAGTTTGGTCTCATGACCCCAGGCCTCTGCTGAGGCTGCAAATAAGTCATTGAGGCTCTGGTAGAGTGAATATAATTGTCCAGAGGGAACCAAAGGGAATTAATCACATTATGTGTGCTGTACCAGGCTGATGAAGGTCACACATCTGAACTGGGGCAGCCCAACCTTCAGCACAGATATCAACTTTACAAGGAAGCACCCTGAAAAGGGGCAAGAGAAGGTATTTTCAGAAGTGGATTTTTTCTTCCCTTCCTGCAGAGGCTTTATTTCATAAAAGAAGATGGATGAGAGGAAAAAAAAAACCAAAAAAAAACCAAACCACCACACAACCCCAATCAAAATACAGTTTTTAAAATAAAAATTCATTTCCTAGCTGTCATTCTTGGATTTTGAATATCATGCCTTAGCATTAACTGCTGCCAAACACAAGATGTCAGGTTCATCTGGCAGATGAACGCTTCCATGGCTGCCAAGTGTTTCCTTATGATCCACGGGCTTCGCTATTAAGTATATTTGCAAATTCCAGTCTCCTAAATGAGTAGGGCTCCTGAACAGCAGCCTTTGCTTCTGAGTGCCCTGGAAAGGGGGGAGTAGAGGTACACCGCAATCACCCAGAGTATCTGCTGCGCTTGTTTGGTAGGGAGGCCAGTTTCCCAATAACTGATGGCTGTACCAGCTGTGGGAGAGCTTTAAAGAATTCCTTTTTCTCCAGCTTATCCCTAAGTAAAATCAGAAAGTATTCAGGAAGCAGAGGGGAAACCCAACCATTCAAGCTGACATCATTACTTATTTACATATAAATACAGCCAGGAAATAAGCATATGTATTTATACATAAACAAAACAGCTATCTGTACAATGTTTCATACACTGCTTTCCCATCCAATATTTACTACTTTATTCGTGACTTAAGGAAAAACTTTCTCCCCAATAAATTGGTGATAAAATGCCCTCTGGTGGGCGTGACTGTGGACCTCTACAGCAACAACTACCTCCTAAATAGTTCAGAGCCTTCAATGTATTCTTGGGATTACTATTTTTAATGGAGTGAGACAAAGCACATACTTGCTTTGCAGAAGAAACAGATACACCCCTGACTAGCAAACCCATGTTTTACTGCTCAGTATCTCTGGCTAAGGTTATGAGCTACAAGTTTCTTAAAAAATCCCATTAAAACATCGCATGATTCCTAAAATAATTTTGATGTTAATTTTACCTTTAAAATATTTCTTCCTCCTTGAAAATTAGCAACCAAACGAAACAGAAAAATAAAGTGACATCAAGCTTTGCTTTGCCTTAGCATAACAGAATCTTTGCAGACTGAAATGAGAAAGAAAGGGTAGAGAAGAGCAGCGTTTTCAGAGCTTATGAATCATTTTTGTCCTGTTGAAGCACAAGGCTCAGCTAGGAAGGAGGCCCTAATTGTACAGGCAAAAAATAACAGCCCTTGTTCTAGAGGAGTCTACAGCCTAAACAGAAAAGGCAAGGATGGAAAAAGTGAACAGGACTTCCTTCGTCCTTAAGATGCTCAATAATCGTGGGTGGTGTTTTCATTAATCTGAAACATGATAAATCTGAACAAGAGAACCGAAAGCTTAAGATACAGTGACAGAAGAGGTAATTCAGCAACTTGGGGGCAGAGTACATGTGCAGCTACTTTTAATATAGATATATAAAAGAGTAAAATAGAGTGTTTTTAAAACACATCCAAATTGGAAAAGCAGAGCCACCAGGCACATCGGACTGCACAAACCTCAGCCTGATACAGCCAAAAGAAGCTGCAGTCACACACAGAATTGAAGTTGACCCCACATTTTAAGGATTTTTTTTTTCCTTTTAGCAGAGAAGTTTCAGAGTCACAGCTAAATAACGGTAAGCAGAATAAATCACCCGTATCACATGAAGGAAAATGGAAGAACTCCACTGCTTTCCAGAGTTCCTTGGGAATATTTCATATGGAATATGTCACTTTCTCTGTTCACCCAGACGGTTAGAAACTTGTTTCCAGCTTCCACAAAACAATTTGCAGTTACTTTTTCCTTTATGCTAAGGATGTTTGCGAGTTTATCTATACATGGAACATAAAGCGTTTCTCTCTTTTAAAAGATGTTTCTGGCCAACAAAACTTTGCTTGCGAGTTGTTCTTGGGTATAAACACTGGAATTATTTAAAACTCACCCCTTCCTTTTCTACTCTCAGCAAAAAAAAAAAAAAAAAGCTGTCAAAAACCCTCTCATTTATTTGAAATCTGCCCCTTCTACAAGTAATGGGCCCCTTTTCTATATAGAGCTCCGTCCCTCTCTAGTGGCAGCCAGGTCACATACCAATTGGCGAGCCTGCTCCAGCCTTGGCTAACAGATGGTTTTTAGCTCAAATATCAGAAACTTTCAATTTAAGATTCCAAAATCCCCCATTTATTTCTCTTTGCCAACAGCCCACCCAGAGATTCAATGTTGCATTTACCATATTCTCTGAAGACAGAGGCTAAGGATTCCACAGACCAGTGCAGTCTCTTGGCGCTGTACTGTACAAGCGCTATTACCACTTCACGATCATCACTCTCACAAGCATCTCTAGACATTATGCTGATTGCAGCTACAGGGAAACATATTTCTCTTATTAGATACAGCAAGCCAAGATTAAATGGTACATTTGTGCCTGTAATAGTTATACACACAATGCCCATGCTCCTAAACTTTTGCCTAAAATTAAAAGTAACAGATTATCCAGGTAAGATTAGTACTGACATTTCTTGGGTCTTATCCTGATGGTTAGTCTTTTCTCAAAGGCAGTTTTACTGTTAGAGTAGCAATTACAGGTGTAGGTTACACAATTTCCCTCCCCTCTTCCTGCCCCCTTAAAACATATAAGTATACAAAAATACTTACAAAACACAAAAATAAAACACATGCTAATATGCCTGACAAGCACAGAGGAAAAAGAACCAAACACTTTTCTTTGGTTTGGTGGTTTTTTCATATCTTTCAATTTTCTAATCAAGAAGACGGCCCAAGGCTGTACAGTTCTGTTTGTTATTGAATTCACAATATTTATATACAAAACCAAGGTTTTTGTATTTTTGTTTTTACAGTAAAACTATCCTCTTAAGCAAACTTAGAAATGGCTACACTAAAATTCAAGAGGTCACAGGTCTACTCAAAAAGAAGAACAGATATGTTTTAATTTTACAAGATAATATTTAGACAGGGGAAGACATAATCTGCTGTCATATGCAATGTCGTTTCAGTAAGTACCTTGACGAAATCTGAACCTATTCATGTTTTCCTAAAGATGAATAACTGCATGATAAACAGTATGGCCCGAAAACGGGAGGAAGGAGATGGTTAACCAGGACTTCCACGTAGATTACAAACAGTAAAATTCTCACCAGTCCATGGGCTTCTCCAAATGTATAGAGGTACCTAATACCATAATTAATCACCACCTCAAGCTGTAGATGCCTAGGCTCAAGCTGCACCTGCATTTCCATAGTAAATTAGTGTTTAAACTTCTCAACCTGATGCAACTGGGCATCATTCTTGATCCCCAGCCCAGACCTTAACTCTGCCATCAGAGCACTGCAGTTGAACTTTGAACAAAAAAGCCAGCACAGCACAGAGGTTTTTTTTTGTTTTACTTGTATTATTCTTGAAATACAATACTTCAGTAACTTAGCTGTTGCAACCACAAGATTTGTCTAAGAACAGTTTTCAGAAGGCTTGAAGGATGCTGCTGTGAACTGTTCAAGTGTGATATTGAAACAGTGAGTTTAAGGAAAACTTGCTGCAATTTCTCTTTTAGCTAGAGCATCCCTCCCCTTGCACACAAATGGGCTTTCAAAATTTCTATCTGAGACAGAGGAAAAACAAACAAACCAAAATAGGCAGTATTATGGCAGCAAGTGAACCACAATTCTCCTCTTCATCTTCAGCTGCATTTCTGTATCCAAGTACCACTTTTAGAGTCAGTCCTGTATTTTATAGACTTCAGGCAAGCCTTTTTGTTTCCTTACCTCCTATACTATTTCTATGGTCTATTTTTCCAACCCTCCTATAAATAACAACTCAAATATCAGCCACAACTTCCTATTGCCACTTAGTTCACAGAGAGATAAGACTGTGATGTTGCAGAACTAGAACTGCCCAGAAGTTTAATCATAAAATTACACACTCCTCTTCCAAAAAGAAAAATGTACTAGAAAATAGGCTTTACTTTGGGGATTTGATAATCTTAAAGAACAGGCAGACAGAACATTTATCTAAGATTTTCAGGGTACCAAAGGTACCTTTACTTAACTCCACAGATTTGGGCCAAGGACAAGTTCGGCCCATTTTATATAAGGCTGAATTGTGTGGGGAAATAAGAAAAAGGCGGTGAAGCACAGGGACTACACAAAACAGAGACCAGAAAAATATGTCTACTCTTCAACTGGCCATTCCCCTCTTCTGCAGCTGCTGGCATCTACTGGGATTTGCAGACTCTTTCTTTGACCTTAAGATTTTCACAGTTGAATTTCACAAGTGATTTGTTCCTCAGGGTACAAAAACATTGTGCAGCATCAGACACATATTGGAACATGTCAGCTCCCCAGGTGTTAACTAGATCAGGATTTGGTCCACAGTTCAGCAGCTCTTGTGACAATTCACACATCAAGATCAACTGTGAGGTTCCTCAGAATGTCCCAGACAGCCACATCCCATGCTCTTGTGTGCTATAGGCAGCTTTTAATCGAATCTTATTACATTTGCAGTCTCAAGGCTCAGACTTCAGAAGGCAAGTGGGTGGGTTTTACTTTCAAACCTGTACAGAGACCATAAGAAATAAAGTGTTGGCACTGATGGCAAAAGTCTCACAACTCCAAGCACAAATACTGGCTGGGCAGAGAATGGATTGAGAACAGCCCTGAGGAGAAGGACTTGAGGGTGTTGCTTGATGAGAAGCTCAACATGACCCGGCAATGTGTGCTTGCAGCCCAGAAAGCCAACCGTGTCCTGGGCTGCATCAAAAGAAGTGACCAGCAGGTCGAGGGAGGTGATTCTCCCCCTCTGCTCTTGTGAGACCCCACCTGCAGTGCTGCATCCAGCTCTGGACTCCTCAGCACAGGAAGGACACGGACCTGTTGGAGCAAGCCCAGAGGAGGCCACAGAAATGGTCAGAGGGCTGGGGCACCTCCCCAGTGAGGATAGCCTGAGAGAGTTGGGGTTGTTCAGCCTGGAGAAGAGAACGCTCCAGAGAGACCTCAGAGCAGCTTCCAGTGCTGAAAGGGGGCTACAGGAGAGATGGGGAGGGATTCTTCATCAGAGGGTGGAGTGATAGGATGAGGGGTAACAGTTTTAAGCTGAAAGAGGGTAGATTTAAATTAGATATTAGGAAGAAATATTTTACAATGAGAGTGGTGAGGCACTGGAACAGGTTGCCCAGAGCAGTTGTGGATGCCCCATCCCTGGAGGTGTTCAAGGCCAGGCTGGATGAGGCTTTGAGCAACCTGGGCTAGTGGGAGGTGTCCCTGCCCATGGCAGGGAGGTTGAAACTCAATGATCTCCAAGGTCCCTTCCAATCCAAACCATTCTATGATGCAATGACTTCCAAACTTGAGAAGGGACATTCAATCCAGCCTGCAGAAAATTCAGACTAGCATCAGTGTAAATGAGATAAGAGTTAACTCACAAGAGATCAAATCCAACTTTCATTTATGTCTATGCAACATTGATTTCTGTTAACTACATGTGTGTAACCAAGAGCAACATTTGATCTGAAACCTAGTACCTTGATGTCCAGCTATTGTAAAACAGACGCAAAAAAAGTAGCTACAAACATTTGACTGATGTTGCCTGCATGCAGGGTATTGCAGAAGGCTGTACCAGCAATTCATACTGACAGAATTAAGATGGGGCACAGCAAAGTTGGCTATTAAAAGTAATTGCACAAATATCTGGAGTGTTCTTTAAAAAAAAAGAATGACATGGAGGAATGGCAACACAGAGCCACAAACCAAGAAATAAGTTACTACATGCAAACACATGCAAGCTTCTCCCAAGTTAGTTCTCCTCTTAATGGAATATTGATTGGCATGCTCAATGTTTTGAAATGTGAAATAATGGGGGGAAGAAAAGGAAGGGAAGACACACTTAGAACAGTGATTTTTTTTTTTAAAAATAATACATACTTTCCTCATACAATCAGCCAAAAATAGCACAACGAAAGAGGTAGCACAGTATATTTAACACCTTCCCTTGCATTTATTAGTAAATCTGTCAGAGATGACCTCCAAGTGTTAACCACATGATTTTTCCACTCTTCTCCTAAAGGATCAAAGTACAGCATTTTTCATAACCTCTCACCACACAATATCCTTATGGTAACTGGTAGTTCTCTGCTCTGAAGAGGATAGACTACAAAGTGTCTGTAGCAGTATCTATACTTTTCGGACGCAATATAGCAAGGTGTTTGTGAAGTGGGGGTGAGGGGGAGAGCAAAACAGCGCTTGGGGGGAAGCTGAGCAGTTCACAGTCATGATAGAGAACATCTGGATAAACTTAGTTGCATCTACTCCTATGCTCAAGTGTCAATCACAGAGTCCTTCTGAGACACCCCTTATAGCCTCCAACACATTTACTAAAACAAGCCATTCAAAAAAGGGCTGAAGAAAAAGAAAAACCCAAACCAGAAGAACCAAGCTGCATTGCCAGAGTTGCTAGCCTTGATACCTGAAACAACAGCAGCATCATGGTCAACAGCTCTCCTGACCCATCCCACTACCAACATGTTAAGGATATACTTAAGAATACAGGCACCATCAAGCTGTTCCATAGTTTACAGGCTGATTCAGTTGAATTATTTCATACATTTTACATGAGTTTTTATGTTCTGCCCCTTGTTCCAGAACATTAGAAATTTCATGCAGAATTAGCAACTTCTCCCCTCCCCCAACTCCTTCCCAAAATTTATGAAGGGGTAAAGAGTAGGCTCAAAAAGATATTCCTTGAGCTTAGTTATCCTGTAGCATTTAATATAGTTTCAAAAGCATTTTCCAGACATTCATATACCCGACAACATTTTGTAATATGAAGGGTTCCAATTTGGCATTTTTCCACTCTTGGCAAGCAAGAGACAATAAAAATCAAGGAAAGTTAAACATGAAGTTTTTTGAAGTATACAATATGTTCGGAATCATTTAATGAATTCAGGTGTTCAACAAGCTACAAGTCTACCAAAATTTGCAATACATATATATTTCAAAGTACAGGTAAACACAGCTGCATCCACTTTAAAGTTACTCCATGTTGTGCAATTATGATGATGAACTTCCTGAACTCTTTTGCCTCTCTTCTTTTGATCTGTGATTTACCTGTGGCTGGAAAAACTAACGGCATTTAAATTCTTCTCCCTCTAATTAAGGGAAACAGCATGTTTAAGCCTCAGACTGAAAAAAGAAACTTTTCTTTGAGTTACAGCACGCTGCTATCTGCAAATCCACCAGCATTGCTTTTGCAAACCAAACACCAAAATCCTACAACAAGGTCTGACAAAGCATATTTCAGAGCAGAATTATCTGATTTAAATATTAATTACTCATCAGCATGGACTTTAAGAAATGTCTGAAGCAAAGGCTCTTAAATCACACTTTAAATCCAGGATTTCTACTGTTTGCATTGTTATGCAGATCATGATTATGGGGTCGGGTTCATTTTGTTGATTTTTTTTTTTTTTAAAGAGTAAAGTCTCATAATGAGTCTCTCAAGGTTCAAAAATATCAAGACATGTATAAATAGAGTCCAGCTCAACAAATTAGGCACATCTTGAGTTTATGAGACCCACTACAGGACACCTTTATTGCCTCTGATACTTCTGTATGAGCTTGAGAGATTCTTCACAGTATCTTTGAACTACATTGAAAGTCCAAAACCACTCCTTTTCAACACACACCCAAGTTTTTAGTTAACAGCAACACTGCAGAGGAATTGTATCAGTGGCAGATGTTCTTAAGGTGCTGTACTGAAGGAGTTCCAGAACACACCCCTAGAAATAACCTGGTTTTCTCAATCAAAACTGTGTTTTACCTGTATTTATATAGTTTAGTCCCAGAACTGGAAACAAAACCAAGAACTGTACATTTGTGTCTTCCAGTAAGCCAAACCTGAACAGAAGCCCTAGCATTTAATATCACGTCATATAGCATGTTGTAATGGATGGCAGGGAATTAAAAAAACAAAGCCACAAAACACTACAAAAGGAATGTTGAATTATATTAAGAAGTCTGGTTTGTCTGCAGTTGGAGTAGACTGCTTCAGTGAATCAGTACTACTATCGCAAGCCAGTGCTCTAAGTTACTTGAAGTTTAAGACTACCACAAACACCCTGTGTTTTTCTGACATTAATGCCAATCACAGCAAAAAATCCAAGTTGAGGATATTTGAAAACCTGGACCTAAGCATCACCGATAAAAAAAAGGCAGCACATAAAAATTAAGGAAAATGGTCCCATGTTCCAGACATTCTAATCCATAACATAAAATTATTTATGGAAGAGTGTGACTAGGAATTCAGTTACTGTCATTTATCAAACGGTCAAGACAGCACAGAGGTAACCGGCTGCATAACAACAGCACTGGGAAGGCTTCTGGGGCACCTCGGGTACCAGGTCTGTTAGTTCTGGTTTAACCAGAACAAGATAAACAGCACATATTCATAACGCACGTGAAGTGCATTAACTTTTAAAAATCTGACAGAAAGGCGTTCCCATAAGAGATTTCTAATCTATTTCCTTTTAATCTCTTTCTTTATAGCTGAGGAAGAGCTCTTTGTACTTCTGCTAACAAAGGAAGCATCGAAGTGACAGAAGCATGTCAAAGCTGTTTGTTTCATACAGCCTCGCACCTGGATTTGCTGTTGGTAGGTTACTTCTTGAGAAGAAAGTGTTCAGCCTTTGCACAGGAGCTCCATCCTCCTACAAGTAGCTTTAGAAGAGTTAACTGTATAGAGGGATGCTAAAAGCCCTCCCCATACAGGATAAGCCATCACAAAACTAGAAGGAAAATTTGAAAAAAATGAGACAAAGGGTTAATGCAACAATTTTGAGTACCTACAAGTATATTCAAGGTAATTCAAAGTTATCCAATTTGTATGTTTATGGGCTTTAGGATATAGATATTTATACATTATTTCTTCTGTGGAAAGATGAGTAAGTATATATTAAGAAAGTGATTAGGTACACAAATAAATCACAGTATCTAACGATATCGTGTCATATTTAAGGTTATTGAATCAGCACACTGTGAGGCCAAATATTGCAAAATGGAATATGTGAAGGGAAAAAAACAAACAAACAAACAAACCACTAAAGGACCAAATAAGTCACTAACCCATGCTGAGATTTTAGCTAGCTAAAAGCCTCAGTGATGGCACAAAGAATTAATGATCTGAAAACAATGTAGACCTCTGTGGGACACTCTGAAGTTGATGTTCTGCAAAAAGAGAAGCTTCAGGATCAAGCCTTCAGGTGTCTGGGCTCCCTGGGCCCGCAGCCCACGCAGCAAATCCAAGTGGATTGGTGTGGTTGGTGGACAAGTCACTGCAAGAACCCGAGTAAGGCTATACTCAACCTGAAGTTAAAGAAGTGATGCTAAAAAACCAAAAAAAACCCAAAAATATTAGAGAGACCCCAAAACTTAGAAATACAACAAAAAACTCCAGATGAGTTTCAAGATTAAAAAAATAAATCCCACAACAGAGATATAATGGAAGGGATGGGGGTTAAGTAAGATGGGACATACTAGAATTTCTCTCTGTTTACAGATCCAGGGGTACTCTTCCCCCTAAAGATGCGTGTGAGTTTCCACTACGGCACACAAAAGCTCTACACAGAGAAGGGAAAGAAATAATTTATTATATTATATTAATTCCCCCCCCCCGCTTTATTTTTTTTTTTTCTCTGCTTCAGATGATCTGGGTCCATTGGTTTTTGGAACTTAATTAAAAGGTCAGGAAAGCAAGTAGGCATGGCCAAGACTGAATCGCAGATGAGGATGAAGAAACAGTGAAACAGCATTGGGATGAGCGCCAACAACTGCAAATAGTTAAGGTCCCGATTCTGGCGGCTGCTAGTGCGGTGCAGAACTGGAGCGACTCCAATGGAAACAACGGAGTGCAACCTGGGAGAAGGAGGACGCATGGGAGTGAAGCGGTATCGCTGGTGAGATGAGCGCAGCCAACCTGGGGATAACGAATTCTCCTCACAAACAGGCACTAAAAGCAATAGTACCAGAGATGGTGCACAGTAAACCCAGAAATCATATCTAGTTTCTAGATCCGTGTCTTCCTCTCCCTTCATTGAGAGGCTTTCCAGTCAACATACACACTATATACTTTTTATTATTGTTTGAAGAAGAGCAGCAACCCCTGCAGCATGCTAATCCAGAAGAGGCAAGACAGAGGTGGTTACTTTCTTCCCTCAAGATTTCTGCTTCGAAAAAAACAAACGCATGAGAAAGGGTTTGCTCCAACACACCAACCACTTTTTGTTTCGTTTCGGCAAGACTTCTACAAAAATCTAATTCACTATGCCGTGTAGCTAATATATTGGGTACTTGAAGTATGACCATCACTCATTAGAAATGTAATTAAAAAGTGACAAAACTCGATTCCCCCTCCCCAGCATGCAGATGAAAACCAGTAACCCTGCCTCTATTTGTAACCATGACAACTATAGAATATTTTATTTCAGTAATATAATTCACACTGAACATTTGCTCATAGGTTTTGTTGTTAAGGGAAAGGTTGACACACTGTGCACGCATTTCATAAGCTGCCGGAGACAACAAATACAGGAAAGTCAGGCAGTTTTTGAGACCGAGAACCCAGTATGTATTTCATAGTTCATTTAAGAGCCTCTACAGGAAGGTAAATGAACCCGAACAAAAATTCATCCAAATTAAGTGTTACTGGTCAGCACTTGCAAGACAACTACTTGGTATGACTCGATGTTTTTTTGACGTTTAAATAAATCGTAATGATACTCTCATAATGTAAAAGAGGTAATAACTCAAACCCTGAAGTTTAATTTTTAATTAAAATACCATAGGCATTATTCAGTTTCTGTTAGAAATATCAAAATAGATGATATGGGAAAAGATATCTATACAAAAGGAGGCAATGAAAGACAGTTTACATATGCTGGCTAAGTCTTATTCTGGATGGGTCACTAAATTATTTGCATAGCTCCCATATTTCATCTTAAATTGAAGACAACTTCCATAAATACACACAATGAGGACAGGTTATAAGAACAAAAAAAAAACCCCTGTACATAATTCAGAGAAGATTAAACAACCTCCAGAGCATAACTAAAGTCTGACACAGATAAATGTCATTGTAAAATATGGCTGTACTTTATTTTTCTCCACATGGGGAAAAAAAAAACCCATTAGCAGTTTTAACCAGAATACAACAATAATAAGAGACAGACACACTGTTGCTTTGTTTTAGAGGCAAAAAAAAAAAAAGAAAAA
>WKFP01015010.1:13517-25302 GCA_011057875.1 Pterocles orientalis
TAAGACAGGGGAGGTTTAGGTTAGAGATTAGGAGAAAGTTTTTCACCCAAAGGGTGGTGGCACACTGGAACAGGTTGCCCAGGGAGGTCGTGGATGCCCCATCCCTGGAGGCACTCAAGGCCAGGCTGGATGTGGCTCTGAGCAGCCTGGTCTAGTGGTTGGCGTCCCTGCATATGGTGGGGGGGTTGAAACTAGATGATCACTACGATCCTTTTCAACCCAGGCCATTCTATGATAAGAAAGGAAAAAGGAAAAAGAGAAAGTATGAAAGACTGATGTAGTTGATTACAAATCTGCATTTGTAGATTCTAATTTCAGTTTGCACCCAAAAAAAAAAAAAAAAGGTACATATCTTTTGTTTGGATTTTTTTGACCAATGCAATTAAAAATGAATCTTATTATCCTCAAAAGTTCTATTGTGAAGCAGCTACATGAGTGCAAAGTACTTAAATTAATATTCAACTTCTACATGCAATAGAACCCATGAGGTTAGGCACTACTTATGCTGCACAGTAAACATGAGAATGCTTCCTTATGAGCTCACAATAAGTAAACAAAAGAGCCCAGCATCCTGAGACCAAATGTTTACACACATTTGTACTGAAGGAGTAAGATCTAATGGTGATAGATTGTTCCAGAAGTAACAAATGAGGTTGCTTTCAGAAAAGCTTCAGAAAACAACAAAATAAGAAGGTTCTTGGGACTTTCTGACCGACAAAGTCTTGAACTGACTGTTCTGTACTTACACCAGGTAAACTGGGAAGGTGCAACCTACTGTCACCTAGGTACAGACATTTTGATTGCTTAGCTTTCTTTGGGTTTCTGGGCTAGCTGAGTGACCCCAAAATCACATAACCTCATAGATCTTTGCAGTTTTCAAACAAGATAGTTAAAGAACAGCACAAAGTGACACTACAAAAGACTAGTTACCACCTGCGGCATCACAACACCTTCAAAGTTAAGGAAGAGATCATAAGAAAACTGAAGGTCTGGAACAGTTCTCAAGTTTGTAGGACAAGCAGCATGGTCTCTGCCTTCAGTGTTTTTGTGGCTAGTCCATCATTTCTCTGGGACTCACACCATCAGACTTCTATCACGAACATTTACAAAGAGACTTGAGACATTTTGACTGTCACAAACCAGCTGCTGTTCATTCATCATAATCTCTGCATGCCAGAAACTGTAACAACAAAACCTGAATTTCAGTTGTTACTGTTAAAGTTGTACTGTTTGAGATTACATCATCATCCACATTTACAGAAACAAAAGGGAATAATTGTATTCATTCTACATGCCATGGAGTTGTCATTTGCAGCTTTCTAGTACATCCTCTGGTTTCCATGACAAAATTTTCCTTTATTTTTTCAGCTTGCTAATGCTCCACTCGAAATTTTAGTTGTGAGCCTTCATACTCTCCCTGCAAGAGTTCAAGTCAGAACAGCTCAAGCAAATTGATCCACAGCTTTAGAGAATTTCAGAGACAAACACCAACAGCAGAGGTATTTCTTTTTAATTTTTTTTTTCAATGTAGAGGCCACTTACAGACCTAGATTTTCTACGATGTCTCTAGGAGTTCCATACACTGGTAGAGCAGAAATTCCAGTGTGTCACCAAGTATAAAGCAGCTATATAAGGACTGCACAGGTACTGTGTTCTTATTTCACGGGGTCTGGTGTTACTTCTGCACTTCTGAGACCACATTTTTTAACTGTTGTCTTTCCACTTGCAGTCGTGCATCTGCTGTGTGCCCATTACTCACCACTGAAAAACACATACTCTCTCCTGAATGACAGAGGACCACTCACACAGAACTAAAAGTATGCTTCCACTATAAAGGTACTGTAAGTACATTATTCAAGTATAATATCACTCAAACTGCTGATGAAGCATAATGACAATGAATTCTTTCCACAGTTCTGCACTTAATTCCTATTGCATCTAAACATATGTTTTGCAAGAAAATACATTTCAGAACAAAATACAAAAAAATCCATACCTAAAGAATGGGACATTTTAAATACATAAAACATATAATCTACAAAATTGAGGAACTATGGGTCTCTTTGAAAATGTTGTACTTCAGTGTCCATTATCCTCGCTCTGCCAGAAAGGTGCAAGAGACAAGAAGTACTGTAACTCGGAGCAGGATTTACTGAGATACACATAAGTCATATGTGTTTCGTAGGAAGGAATTCTCCATGATAAGCAGATTAAGCTTCTGACTTCTCATTTTTGCAAATCCTGTTCTTTGGTTCCTTCTTCAAGAACACTGCTAAGCATTTCAGCAGGAAACATTTCACCCCTCTAGCATGCAACAGGGATTTGATCTTGACATGATTATTCTCAAACTCATATCCTTTGTGAGACAGAATTATTCCTTAAGTTTTACTACTAAAATACTTTAAAACATTGTTTCTTTCATTATATGTGAACATACAGAGTTTACAGCAGCCAAAGTGAAGACTGTGTTATTCCTTTCCAAAGATGTCCTTACATGTATCCTCATAGGAAATCCCACTTCCCAAAGGCAAGCCTTTAGGGCTTCACACTGAGATTATTCAAAAATCTGAAAATACATACAGCTTTCTTTATTTCAAGTTTTTTGTATAGCTGCAACAAAGCCAATATGTCCATTTATTATTTGTATCGCAGCAGCACCTGGGTAACCCAGAAATTCTCATTAGCAAGTTATGAACTTTTGGGAACTGAGAAGTCATAGCTTGATTCAGCAGGAGATTTAAAAAAAAAAAAATGAAATCTATCTCTACATTGGCAGAGAATAAAGAAACATAGAAGTGCTAACTTGTTTTTTGGGGTTTTTTTTCAATTTTGACACTGGCTTTACACTGTATCCAGTCATCGTAAACCCCACAGAGGGCAGCACATACACTCAGCTCTGATAGTTCCTCTACAAGTCATTCATTTTCTGAACTGCTGGTGCCAAGGAACAGCTTAGAAGGTATTTGAGATTGCTGTGGCTGTGCCTCCAGAAAGGCCTCCATCTGGGGACTACATGGCACATACAGCCCCAGACTCATTCTTCCTCCACGGACCTTCTGCCTCTCGTGATGCTTTGGGCCTCATTTTTGGCCTACAAAATGAGTGAACTTCAACAGCACACTCAAGTTTTTCCCCTCCTGACTCATACACTCTTTAGTTACAGCATTTTAACATACACTATATCACACACACTGAATTAAATGAATATGTTGTTCGTGCCACTGCCTTCTTTTCTGATTAAAATCCATGCATATGGTGCAGCAAATGCACTACATGTTGAACTGCTCCATGTAAAGTGTAAACCCTGTTTCATCTGAGTTGCGTGGAGAGCAGCTTCCTCTTCTGTTTTTATAAATAATTTTGTCTCAGGTGACAATGTGAGTGGAACCAAGCCACTGTTACACCAGAAAGAAGAAAACACATCCTTATCCACAGACAAACGAGTTAAGAAACCATTTTTGTGGAAAACAACATCAAAACCAACTGAAGGTTAAAAAAGGAAAATAAAAAGGCATAGAATGATTACAAAACTGTATTGAAAATGAAAAAAAAAGGAGCTTAAAGAGAAAGCATAAAGATGAGAGGACAGAAACAATCTGGACAAAACTAAAAACAAAAAAAAAAGGAAAAATGTTCTTTTTAAGAGACTTAGAAATTAGAGAGTCAAAGGAGTCCTTACTTTATGTCATTTCATCATCTGGACAACACAGAAGTAATCAGGCACCAGGAAAACAGGCACAGCTGCAGGTTCTGCCCATTCCTAAACAAATATTTATCTCAAAAGTGGCACAGCAATTGCTCTCTGACAGTTTTTTGAAGTGACTGAATAGCTTAAAACTTTCTTGCAAGTATAGTTTTTCAAAAGGAGAAGCTTAACTTAAATTCCTGGCACACTTAAGAACTGATGGGAAGACTCTTGAAGACTTTGGTGACTTTAGAGACAGCCTTGACAATGGAAAGGTGCATGAAGACCAGTTGCATCCAATAAGGCATGGAAAGTTCATCGTTTTGTAAGGACTACACAAGAAGGGGACTGCAGCGTGTACATGTAGGTCACAGTACTTGTTTTGACAGCTTGGTAAATCTTTACTCCTCATCTGTCTTAGAAGCAAGCCCAGCTGCAATATCTAAAGGAACACCATTAAATCTTGCTCTAAAAGATGTGAGTTCTTTATTTGCTTTAAATGAAAACTGTTCTCCAAACCTTAATATGAATGAAGCATTTATGTACATGTTACTGGACACAGCAGTGATTATCAACAGTTATGTGATATTTTAATCAGTGACTTTATTATGTTACACTGATAAATGGCATGTGTAAAATTGTGTGAAGAGTGTTCTTATAATTACAGTTAGCATCATCTGCTCTATTTGAACACTTGGTGTACTTCATGTAATCTGTGGTTACATGCAACTCATTCACTGAATTGTAAACAACAAGAAGCTTCACTTCACCAAAAACTAAGCAAATGAAGTTTCTCATTCTGGTTAAAAAGTTTTTTTCTTACTAATTAATGAACACTTTAACTCCACTTCATGGACTTTAATTGAGCAGTGAAGAGTGACTTACTTCAGTGTCATTTAAAATAATAGAGATGCAGCCAGCATGTTCTGAATAAGAGTCAAAGACTGTGCTTTTACAGTCAGTTAATGAACTCTATTATTATATTTTACTTAGGTTAGTTCCTTGCAAAAATGCCCCTAGTATTTTCATAATTTATCCTCAGAAAAATAACTCAAATTCAGGATAGAGATAAGAAATAAAGTAGCTTTATGGACAGGCACTGTATCTTGAGTAGATAATGTAGAAGACAAAAGCATTCAGGTGAGCTGGCAGATTATAAAAGATACTATAAAAAAGCATGACAAGAAAGTCTCTCTCAAAGTAACAAAAATGACAAAAAATGGCAAGACATAACTATGACCAAATTTTAAAGGACATCTAACTCAGGAAATCAAAACATAGCAAAAAATCTAGCAGGGAAAGAGGAAAGAACAGTGCAGGCATGTATAAACTATATGGACAGAGGCACAACATGAGTTACAATTGGCTGAAGATATTAGGCACAAGAAAAAAAAAATTTATACTACATTTACAGAATCAGGAAAGAGTAGAAGGAAAGTATAGGCTCATTGATTTAAAAAGGAGAGCAAATAGGCACTGAAAGAGAAAAATCTGAAGTATTACATGACTTGTGAATAGAGTTTTGAAAACACAACTAATTACACAATTGATTTTCACACAGAGATAGGAGCACAAGCAAGGATTGTTGAGCAAAGTTCAATTAAATTAAAAGGAAGTCAACTATCTTAGCATAAGAATATCCATATTTTTTTGCGAACAGTGGAGTTAATTGAGAATAAACTAACAGAAATATATGGAGAAGAGGCAGCTGTTAAATTATGGTCATCGTGCACTCACTTCATGTTGGTCAGGCTGATGAATAAGGTCAAATTCTTAGTTCCTTCAGGGAGAACTGAGAAACTGGAGATAGTTTCATAACCAATTATGCTGTCTAAGCATGGTTATCTGTAGCTTGCCACCACACTGAAAGGGTAAGTAAGTGGCATTCCATAGGTCTTCCCTGGACGCATTCAACCTTTTTGTTTATTATTTGAGTGATGTAACACTTCAAAACAATGTGTAGTTTTAAGAAGCTTGGTGAGTTTCAAAACTGATGCAGAAAGCGTACAGGAAAACTTCATATGTCAAACAACAAGTACCAGATGAAAAAAAAAAAAGAAGATCCCAAGTATGTAAATATGAAAGGGAAAAATGTTGGCAAAAAACATGTTTTGCGTGCAAACTGATTTTATGTTAATGATTTGCTGCATGAAGAGCAGATTTCAGTCAATAAAGTATTATCAGCAATATTATCTGAAAGGCATGGAAGATAACCATTCTCCCATACACAGTGGTGGCAAGGTGCTAGATGATGTGTCTCGAGTTTTGTCTTTGTGCTTAAAAAAATTGGGAGAATCCAGAAAATAAATTATGACAAAGGACTGGAACTGTGGGGAAATGTTAAAGAATGAGCTTTGTTTTGTCTGGAAAAGAGAAATATGATATGGAAAATAGTAACAATGTTACAATTGCTGCTGGAATAAAGGGATGAGAAATCGGGCTTTCACCATTTGGAGTAGGTAGCTACTAGTAGTAGTAGCAGCTGAACAAACAGCTCAAACTGCAACAACAGTGTGGTGGGCTACCCCTGGCTGGTTGCCAGGTGCTCACCAAAGCTGCTCTATCACTGCCCCTCCTCAGCTGCACAGGGGAAAGGAAATATAACAAAAGACTCATGGGCCAAGATAAGGAAAGGGAGAGATCACTCAGTGATTACCATCAGGGGCAAAACAGACTCAGCTTGGGGAAACTAGTTTAATTTTAATTACCAATCAAACCAGAGTAGTGTAATGAGAAATTAAAACCAAATCTTAAAACACCTTCCCCCCACACCTGCCATCTTCCTGGGCTTAACTTCACTCCTGATTTCTCCACATCCTCCCAAACAGCACAGGGGGATGGGTAATGGAGGTTGTGGCCAGCCCACACGTTGTCTCTGCCACTCCTACCTCCTCAGGGGTAGGATGCCTCACACTCTTCCCCTGCTCCAGCATGGGATCCCTCCCATGGGAAACAGTCCTCCACAAATTTCTGCAACATAAATCCTTTCCACAGGCTGCAGTTCTTCATGAACTGCTCCAGCGTTGAGTCCCTTCCACAGGGTGCAGTCCTTGAGGCACAAACTGCTCCAGCGTGGGTCCTCCATGGAGTCACAATTCCTGCCAGCAAACCTGCTCCAGCCTATGATCTGGTCTCCACAGGGCTGTAGGTCCTGCCAGGAGCCTGCTCCAGGACGGGCTTTCCACAGGTTCACAGCGTTCTTTGGGCATCCTCCTGCTCCAGTGTGGGGTTTTCCCCAGGCTGCAAATGTATCTCTGCTCCCCTGTTACCTCCATGGCTGCAGGCGCACAGCTGCCTCAGCATGGGCTGCTCCATGGGCTGCAGGGGAACCTCTGCTCCAGCATCTAGAGCACCTCCTCCCTCCTTCTGCACTGAACTCGGTGTCTGCAGAGTTGCTTCTCTCACATACTCTCACTCCTCTCTGCAGCTGCTGTTGCTGTTATGCAGCAACATTTTCTCCATCTTAAATATGTGATCCCAGAGATTCTGACGGGCTCGGCCTTGGCCAGCAGAGGGTCTGACCTGCAGCCAGCTGGGGTTGGCTCTGTTGGACAGGGAGGAAGCTTCTTGCAGCTTCTTACAGAAGCCCTGTAGCTCCCCCCCGCTGCAAAACCTTGCCACACAAATCCAATACAAGCACATTAGGTGAGGAAGACAAAACTCAAACCAAACTAAACCAAAACAAAAGCCTATCATCATGCATCTGGTCCGAAGTCCAACTAACCCAGTAGTCTGTTTTCAGTGTTGAGTATTCTGGGAAAAATTGTAAGGGCAGTTCCAGAGTTACCTTACTCCTTCTGTAGACTCACAACTCTTGGTAAAAATTTGCAGCTAGGAGAGGAAAATAATATTCTTATTTCAGGACTGCTTGAGCAATGTGCACCTGCATTTATAATTACTAATAAAAACAAACATACTCTGTCTTTTGCAAGGTAACCATGACCTCCAGACAGCACACATTCCTTAAATGGAAACTAAAAAATACTTAAATATCCTCATTTTGTGTCTATTCTACCAACATACGTTAACATTACTCACTATGTAAAAATTTGTATTTTCAGTTTCTATCAGATTTATTTTTGAGAAACACTTTAGCAAGAACAGCTGTGCGACTTCATTGTGAGCCTAATTGAGAAAAACATTGCACAGACTGCCCAAAAAATGGGACATATTTGTGATAGTGGGAGCCATCCTAGAAGACAAACAAACAACAAAACCAGAATAAACCAGGAAAAATTACCATTCAGAAATACTTGCATATGAAAAATTTCAACTATTAAACCCCTAATTCTGTTCTATCTTCTCCCAAACTCTGCACCCCTTCCTCCAAAAGCAATAAATTTACCCATAATGAGGCAACACATAAAAGTAATCTCCTGATCTAAAATTTTTATCAATACGATAACTCTTTCTAAGGTCAATAAAAATGGTATTTCCTCTGTGCAATTAAGGAACAGCTTCTTATTTATGTAACACACTCATATAATTTTCTGCTTGTCCCAGCTAAGCAAAAGTGTTGCCCAAGCAAACTCCCAGATGATTGATCATTTGGGAGCAAACAATGAAATATCTCCCATTTGCGTTTCTTACTGTAGACACTGTTTTGCTTGAAAGCAGACTCTGCCAGTTCAACATTACAACACATGATGCATTAGAGTAGCAAGGGATGTGTGTTGGAAGAATAAAAATAGTAAAAAGGAAGGATAGTCTAAGATATTTCTATCTCCAAAAAACAATAGAAGATCCATTTACTGAGCACATCAATTACACATAAGTTTCATAGATCCCGCAGACTGTATATAAAATCTGCTAAAGTTGCTGGGCTTTTAGTAGGCATGCTTTAGTGAGTTACATAGACAAGCAAATATCAAAGCAAGCTATGAATTAGCTAAATATTTGGCTATTTTTTTTTTTTTAGTCAGGCATTTCTAAATTAACTACTTCAGAGATCTTTGTCTAATTTAAAAGAATTTGTGGAAGGAAATGAAAGAATTGGGTCATTTGGCTTGCAAAGGACAAGTTCTCAAGTGGAGGTACAGTATGGGGAGTAAAAGAGGAAAGTAAATATGAGAAAGAAGCCTCATCCCCTAAACTTTTTGTGGGTTACTGAAAAGAGACCATGGCCACCCCAGTCCTGTTCCTTTAATGTCGGTGAAGAAATTCCTAGGGACTCTGCGGAGTACTGGCCTGGACTTGCACAAAATCCCTAGCTATGGTTAGATTTCAGTTAGTCTGAGGACTAAATTTGACAAGTTAAGAGCAAAACTCCTGGAAGTTTCCTGCTTTTGCTCAGAAAATGTCAACCAATAAAACAAGGCTGTCCACCAACAGCTTTGGCAAGATGGAGAGTCTTTAAACAACAAAAAAGTGAGTGTTTGTAGCATATATTAGAACCAAAATGCCTTGATTCAGTTCTGTTGAAGTGGTTGCAAGTTTAGAATGCATTACTTTTCAGTGGCATTTTCTTAATCAAACATCATAGACTCCACTCATCAGTACAGACCATCTTTACAAAGCCAAAGGAATTAAAGACCTAATGATGCAGACTGACAAAGACTCAAGTTTTCAAAAAAATCTACATTAATTAAACAACTATTTCTCATTGTCTTCTGAAATATATTTCATACAGCATCATCTCAATTCTGGAAGATATGACCTGAGTATATACACTTGGCTGGATTTTTGTTCAGGTATTACTATGTCATCCTAAATGAAACAATAATGCCTTACCACATACACATAGGTATATTTTGCGTTTTCGGCTTCTTTCAAAGACAGCTTTCTGTCAAGTCAATAATAATAATAAAAGACAAATAACAGTCCAAGCTCATGAAACTGTCTCTGTAGATTAGGATCTCATTTAACTTTAATAAGAAATGTTTGCTTAAATAGTGAGACTTACAGACTTTGTGAGACTTATCACTAAAAAGAAAAAGAAAAAATAACATGAGAATTGTTGGGAAGCTAGTTGGATTTCAACTTTGAGTTAATATTTCATGAATAGGGCTTGATCCCCCTTCAACAGGGAAAAATATTAATGAATTATATCATGTACATTATAAGAGATTAATTTACTCAGTGAAATATGGTAATGCTTAAGGAAAGAGTTAGAAGCTGGGTGATGCTCAAGCTCTAAAAAAAAGCACTTGAGAGGATTACAAACCGAGACCAGTTACTGCAGTTAAAGAACCTGTAACGAAACCCCTTAAGAATGTGGTACTAATATATATGAGGGATTTTGAATTTAAGTCCAAATGAGATCTACGTTGTCATGGTGCTATTGGTAGCAGAGTAGCTCCTACAGCACTGAAGCAAGACCATTGTCCATTCATCTTTCCACTGCACAAAGATTTATTGCCTCCTCCAGGATATTGGCAATCTGGAGTAATACCTGTTTTGTAGCTAGATAATTCAGGCAGATCATGAGTCATCAGTGCCGTGGAGAAGTCCACTCTCCCGGGTCTCCAACAGGTCTTTCCATCTTCATCTTTCATCTGTTGTTCTTTGTTGCACGCAGCTTTTTAATATCCATACCTCCTGTACAATAAGACACTCCATTTTATAGAAATCCTTACTGCACGACACATAATTCTTGCTGCCCTACATCACCATCCAAAGCACACCCTGATACTTTCTACTGTGCATTGTCCCTTTCCCAGGTGTCAACAGCACCAGACCTGCCCAGACACAGAGACAGCAAAAATACAGACAAACACAAAAGCAGAGAAGCTAATTATTAGAGAAATACCTCCTATCATGCCCTTTGCCTTCAAAGAGCAACCACTCAGCTGTCAATGTAGTAACAGACTGTTCCTGACTGTTCAAGGAGGTTGCAACCATCACTGAGAGGATCAAGAAAGCCCACTTCATAAATAAATAGCTTAAATGTTGGTGCAAACACAGGAATTTTGGGTTTTTTTGACAATGGGGCAATTCACTCAGCACCTGGCATGATGGCTGCAGATGGATGTAGGTCCCCAAGGGGAAAGAGGATCCTAGCTGAGGAACTGGTGGGACTCATTGATAGGTCTTTAAACTAGGGATAAAGGGGGAAGGGGACAAAATGAGGGCCTCTGGGGTTGAGCAGGTAGTTCGAGGCCTCGTACCAAACTTGATGGGCAAAGAGGGTGGAGTGCAAAGGGATGGAGTATGAAAAGGGGATGCTGCTGTTCTAGGGGATCCTAGATCCTCTGTAGAGGCGGTGAGACAGAAAACCCAGCTGAAGTGCCTTTATACCAACGCACGCAGCCTGGGAAATAAGCAGGACGAGCTGGAAACCGTGTTGCACTTGGAAAGTTAGGACCTTGTTGCTACCACAGAAACATGGTGGGATGACTCCAATAACTGGAATACCACCATTGAGGGGTATCGGCTCTTCAGAAGGGGTAGGCAAGGTAAGAAGGGTGGGGGAGTTGCCCTCTATGTCAAAGAGGAGATAGATTGTGAAGAGCTGTGTCTGAGGAACAGCCATGATCAGGTCAAGAGCTTATGGATAAAAATCAAGGGTCGGTCCAGTATAGGGCATCTAGTGGTTGGGGTCTGCTACAGGCCACCTGATCAGGGGGAGCCTGTTGATGAGGCCTTTTTGCTCCAGCTGCAGGAGGTGTCCTGCATGCAGAATCTTGTCCTGATGGGGGATTTCAACCACCCAGATATCTGCTGGGATAGTGGCACAGCGGGTGGCAGACAATCCAGGAGATTCCTGGAGTCTGTCGAGGACAACTTCCTGGTCCAGGTAATAGATGGACCCACTCGAGGAGAGGCCCTACTGGACGTGGTCCTCACAAATGCGGAGGAGAGCATTAGAGAGGTTAAGACTGGAGGCAGCCTGGGCTATAGTGACCATGCCTTAGTGGAGTTTGTGATCTGGATATGAAAGATAACAAGAAGGGGTTCTACAGGTACTTAGGCAGGAGGAGAAAGGCCAAGGAGAGTGTTCCCCCTCTGGTGAAAGGTAATGGGGAGCTGGCTTCTTTAGACATAGAAAAAGCTGAGGTACTTAATGAGTGCTTTGCCTCAGCCTTCACCGGTGGTCAGGCTTCTCGTATCCGCCAGGACCCTGAGCCTCTAGGTGAGGGTGTGGGGAGTGGTTTCTGTCCC
>WKFP01015010.1:25322-126353 GCA_011057875.1 Pterocles orientalis
TGGAAGCACAGCCTTCTGGCGTGTCAGCCACCCCTCCCAGTTTCGTATCATCAGCAAACTTGCTGAGGGTGCACTCTACTCCCTCATCCAAGTCGTTGATGAATATATTGAACAGCACTGGTCCCAGTACCGAACCCTGGGGGACTCCACTAGATACAGGCCTCCAACTATACTCCATCATTCATCACAACTCTCTGGCTTCTTTTCTCCAGCCAGTTCACAATCCATCTCACTACCCGATCATCCAGATCACACTTCCTCAGTTTAGCCACAAGGATACTGTGGGAGACGGTGTCAAATGCTTTTCTGAAATCGAGATAGACCACATCTACTACACTTACCAAGGGGAACAATGATGCATGTTGATGAGACATGCTGGTGGGGAAAAAATATAAGTTCAGTGAAAGGATAACAGAACTAAAATCTCACTGTTGTTTCTCAGCAGATCCTTCCAAACCTAAAGAAAGGTAACTATAATACTTAATGAATAAGTCATCCTAAGAGTTTACTCATTTAAATGTAATGACAAATAACTGTCTGTGCATGAACTTTCCAGTCAGAGTATGATTTAAAGTTGTAGGCTAAATATTGCAATTCTGGCTTGCACATGGAATTATTTTTGCAGGGTATTTTTTACAGGGTACATTAGCAACTCCCCTATCTCAGGCTAAGTTAAATAAAATGCTACTTTAAGAAGTGGGAAGGCAAAAATCTAGTCAAAAGCTATGCTTATAGCAACTGTGTCAACTCCAGTAATTATTGACTTTAATGCTGTAGATATACAGTGACCTTTTTATCTCTCTACTTTTGTGATTTTCATTACAACTGGCCAAGATACCTATATTCAGCATTTCAGTAGTCACTTTAGTTCTGTACAGATGATACGTTGTATAAATGTATGTCTGTGAGACCAGCAGCGTCACTTGCTTGGGGGAAAATATAATAAGATTAATTGGACAGCTATTCCTAAGATAACATCTCAGATTTTGGGTAACAGAGATTCACAACTTTCTGAGTTTGACTTTACAACTGGCCTATCATGTTTAATAGCAACAAGTATATCTCTTTTCCAGCCTATTTTCTTTAGACCTTTCTAACAGCAACTAGAAATTAAATTTGAAGGGATGACATAGGGTAAAATAGCATTCTTTTTCTTATTTTAAAGTAACAATTCAATAACTTCAATTGGGTATTTTATGAAGGTGCAATATCACAAGAAGTAGTAAATAATCCAGTCTTTTATTCAGAGAATTCAAGCCATCAAAGTTTTCTGCCAAATAAAAGAAAGAAGTTATTTTTATAAATCAACAGATAAGGAAAAACTTTGTGAAAGGAACAGTGCATTCCCAGTATATGGTACCATATCTCAAAATAAATTTTGAAATTTTTGGAATTTCTTCGCATTTCTAGATCCAATGTACAGTGGCAACTCGGAAAAAATATTGAATTTCAAGAAGGCAGGTGCTGAAAAGAAGACAGAGGGTATACTTTTGGTGTTATTCTTTGGTATATCCACATCTTGAGTATTGTGCTTGGATAATGTCAAGAGAAAAGAGAAGCTGCCTTACAATGAGCACCTGAAAACACTGACACAATTTGCTTTAGAGAGAAGACTGACAGGGATATGACTAAGTTTTCCAAAATAGAAAGGTGAGAAACAATTGAAGAATTGTGGTTGACCATATTCCCATTCCACCTCACAAAAAACCCCAAAAAACAACAAAAAACACCCCATCCCACCCACCTTCCCCCCCAAAAAGGCAAAAAAACCCGCAAACAAAACAAGAAAACGCGTTCAATGAAAGTAGCAGAAGATTGGTTTTAAATACACAAAAATGCTACTTTCTACAGAGGATTGCAAAATTTTAGAATGCAATGCCACAAGATGTTTGTAGAGGGAGTAAATATTTGCAGGTTCAAAAAGGCATTAGACAGTTTCATAAACGTCGTGTCCCATAAATGGATATTTTAAGAAGGTCATATAGAGATGTATTCAACAATATCCTTAACACAATTGCAGAAGCAGAGTGCCAGGAGAACAGACAACAGGAATCAGCTATTTTGTCACTTTTCCTGGAGACATAGACCTGAGCTACACAAATACTGCTCTGCTTCAGGAGGCATTCCTTGTGCAATGGCTTACATAAGTGCATGAGTAACACCTGTTTCACCTCCCTCTTTTAGTATGAACTGTCAGCAGACAATTGTAAATTGAAGAGTTGTCCTGTCCTAGTTTCAGCTGGAACAGAGTTGTTTTTTTTTTCATAAAAACTAGTACGAGGCTGTGTTTCGGATTTGCGCTAAGAAGGCTGATCACATACTGATGTTTATAGATGCTGCCAGGAGAATCAAGGACTTTTCAGCCTCTCTGCTTTCCCAGGGTCTTCAGGTGCAGGAGAAGCTGTGAGAGAGCACAGTCCCAGTTACTAACCTAGGATTTAACCTTAGGTTTAGGATTGAGACCCAAATTGCCCAATGGTCTATCCCATATCGTGATTGTCACGCCCAGTATATAGATGTGGATCTGTCCAGAAGTGTTCTCTCTCACTCCAGGTCATGTCTCTCGTGGTCGTCTTGCTCTCTTGCTCAGCTCTCTGTCTTGGATGCTAGGACTCTTATCTCCATTACAGGATTTAGGTTTTGAGGCTCTCCCTGCTCTGGGTTCAACAGCTGGGAACGGGCTGAGCCTACATCAGTGGCTGGTGAGGAGTTGCAGCGTGTATCACTCATTTGTATATTTCTATGTTTGTATATCTTACTATTATTATTATCATTATTATTTTCAATATTATTTTAGTTATAAATAAATAGTTTAGTTATTAAATTGTTCTTATCTCAGCACAATTCTCTTTT
Organism: Pterocles orientalis; assembly: GCA_011057875.1. Taxonomy (NCBI): domain Eukaryota; kingdom Metazoa; phylum Chordata; class Aves; order Pterocliformes; family Pteroclidae; genus Pterocles; species Pterocles orientalis. The sequence continues at coordinate 28,176 of WKFP01015010.1, forward strand.
CCCTTTACCTTTTTAATTCTTTCCCCCATTTCTGGGAAGTGGGAGGGTGAGTGAGTGGTTGTGGTGTTTTGGTACTAACCAGCACCAAAACCATAGTAAGTTCATAAGTCAACAAAGGTCAGGGGGACAAAAGGGTACTAGATAGAAGAATATTATTTAATTACCAGTCATGCAGAGGCAAAATAAAAAAGGGAGATACAGAAAGGAGGAAAAGTTAGTGGGAAGATTTGTAGGTTTCAAAATTGAAAACAGTCCGGTCACAATCAGCAGTTTTAGTTTTCTTAATGTGAAAATAGAAACATTCAAATTTTCCTCTTTCTAAAAAAGTATGTACTTCTGACAAAAACATTGTTCCATGAAAAGCAATTTGATCAGCTCCATTCACTATACTAACTGACTGAAATTGTGTCTCATCTGCAGAATGACTGCTTTCAGCTGGGCCTACAAAAGCAAAACTGTCAAAACATGACAAATCTCACTTTTGCTCGTTGGCTTTCATTTTCAGTTTCTCAATGCTGTTATATAGGAGTTCAAACATTCCAGGAGGGGAACAAATGTTGTTGATGGAACAGCTTTTGGCTTTGAGACGTATTTTATAACACGATTAATTTTTTTTGCCAGTCCTCAGCTTTACAATAAAAAGCATATTGTTTTACAAAATTTAAGTTTTGAATCACATTCATTTGCCTCCGAAACACTCTAGTCTCATCAATTTAGGTTGACCAAGTACAGCCATTGAATGCTAAATGAGAGACAGCCAAAGTAAATGGCTTGTGAATTGCACATAAAATATCCTCTACTAGTTGGCAAATACATAGCAATAGTGAAACACATTTGCAGAAATTAATGCCCTTCCTTTGTGAAGCTAATGGGGCTCAACAGATACTGTTCACATGAGCAAAGCTTGTGAATCACTAGGGGAAGAGAAAAATGAGCCAGGTCCTTCATGAATATTGTCTACACTGAATAATTCAGTCAACTATATTTATGACCACCCATGGCACAAATGTGCTGCTAACTCTAATAAGTATTAAGTTGCTTTCCCACCCTACCCCCATTGATGGTCAGAGAATACTGATGAAGCATATACTGCAGCATTTAATGTTTATTTAATTAGCAAGTTCTTCGCTTGTTAATTGCAGGATTTCCTTCATGAATCAAGGTAAGAACACTTACTCTTTAAGTCCCACAGAGATGATGTAACTTCTCAGGCTCATTTCCAATGCACTTTCATCAAGTTGAGCCAAAATCCATCCCAACAGAGCAACACTTATCTTCAAAAAAACTCAGTTAAATGGGTAATGTGACAAGGAATAACAAGAGTCCATTGGAGTATATGAGTGTATTTGTGCATGAGTGTCATGCATGGAAAGAAATGGGATTCAGTAAACCAACAGACAATTTTGGCATTAAATTTATAGTTCATGCCCTCAGCAAGCAAGGATGTAACCAAAAAAGTGGAAAGGTCACGGTGGTAACTATCAGTATGGAAACATGTTTTTGACAGGCCCACAATTGGTAGGACTTTAGGTGTGACTAACAGTCTAAACATACAAGCAGGGGCTTTTGGGGTGGAGAAACAGGCAAAAAAAATTGAAGATCCTAAGTTTTGCAGTCTAGACATCTAAAAAATCCTCAAGAACTCACTAAATAAAAATATGAGGCACTCAACTGGAAAAATATTTTGGGAAAACCTTTTTTTGTTTTTGTTTTTTAATTAGTGTTTTGAAGACTCCAAAAGGGATTTGCTTCGTTTTGCTACTAGGAACTTCAGCTTTTTTGAGTCTTCTAATGAGAAACATGTTATCTCTTGACCAGAAAGATGCTAAGGCCCCCACTTAAAGGGGTAGTGAAGCAAACTTCAACAAATTCCTTTGACCTTTTGCCAAAAACTTCGAAAGTATTAGAGGCAGACAACCGTTCACTCCATTGGTCCCCAAACAGAAAAGTACAAGGAAGGTAACAGCATTTGAGACATGAGGAAGAAATCAGAGGAAAGCAAAGTCCTCAGCTCAGTCTTGCTTCAGAGACTGTTTCCACTGTTTTGGTATTTTGGCGAAGTGAAATGCAGGATCTGTAACAAGAGTGCAAAACTCATGGGACACCAAAGCATAATCAGAAAGTCACAAGCTTGAGACCACTAACCTGGGACCACTTCAGCTGACGGCTTAAGCTGGTGAGTTTCAGAGTTAGCTTGTATTTCAATTGTACTGCAAGGTCACAAGCACTGTAGCACTGTCGTCAGTTTTCATAGCCACCACATAAGAAAGAGTAACTCTATAGGGTATGGTTCAGACAAGTAAATATTTTGGAAATATAAATTAAAGGCTAGAGTCTGAGCAGGTGAACAGAGAACAAAATAAAAAGACTCATTAAATTCCACTGGGGTGGGTAAAGACCAGGAGGAATGAAGGCCAGAGCTGGCACTGTTAATTGCAGAGCAGCAAGCATCCTTTGTTTCAGAGCACAGGAGGTATAAAATGGTCCCTAATCAAAACAGTTCCACATTATATCTGAATGTCCCTAAATTATTGTCTGGAGGGCCAAGTTGCAGACTGGAGTGTCCCACTATTCACTTTTCATGTCAGCCCATGATAGAAGTCTATATCACATTTAGGAGAGCCACTAGGATAGCAATCTATGTGCAAGCTTGTGTACATAAAGTCAGCAAAGACTTATATGGTGTACTAAAGTATTTCAAGCTCATCAAGACAAAAGCCATTAGTCTGGGAAGAAAATATGTGATGCTATAAACTTAGTTCTACTGTGAAAAAAGGCTGAGCGGGGCCACTAAAGGACAATATGTCTTACAAACAGTATGCCACAGACATATACGCTGGAACATTTTTAATGTGGGTGGCAAGAGAGAAAGGTTTGAACCAAGATTTCTATATTTCTGTTTTGACTAATGAGGAGTACAGGTTCAGGGTTGCTGGATTTCATGAGAATCTAAAACAAATTCCCCGTGCACTTGGTAGGAAGCTGTCCATAACTTCTTTCATATGCAATCAAATCTAGACACTCCCTTCATCTAGCCTTTCCAACAAAAGAAGCAGGCAAGTGAAGCAATGTTGCAGTTAAATGCACCATAAGCTTTCCACAGTGGCATCGAGGTCAGCTGCACACAAGCATAGCATTTGAGCATTTGAATCAGTTCCACTGATTACTTCAGCTTTGCCAAAGGCAGCAAAAAACCAATGGCGCATAATTCTATGAGTCAAGGAAAGCCATTGTTTCTGCTCTTTGCTGTTGCTTAAATAACTATCTGCAGTAAACAAACCAGAAAATAACAAATGGGACTATTTTCCAGGCAAAAGAAACAGACAGACAGCTTCCATTTATCAAGAAACATCTTACCAATGTTAAGTGAATTGAAAAGAACCACAACAAATTTGAAACAATCAGTTGCATTCTGTGTTGCTTATGGGTCCAGTTGGCTGCAAAGCTTTATTGGTCTCTCTGTTCTCCTACGTGGTAAGTACCCATCTCTCAAAAGGGATAGGCAGTAGGTGCATAAATAGGGATTTTCCGAGAGAAGAGTTTAAATTGCATCACACTTGCAATAAAGGTTTTTACACTATCAGACCAGATGGACTCAAATTGTTTTCATCGTGCAATGTGATGGCCCTGCATCCACCATCAACACAAGTCTGTGTTCAGCCTGGTCTCCTTTGGCTGCAGAATTGGTAGCACAAGTAGCTAGACTCGAGATCAACACACAGACATTTCGTAGAATCACAGAATCATAGAATGGTTTGGGTTGGAAAGGACCTTCAAGATTATCAACTTCCAACCCCTCTGCCATGGGCAGGGACACCCTCCACGAGACAAGGTTGTTCAAAGCCTCATCCAGCCTGGCCTTGAACACCTCCAGGGATGGGGCATCCACAACTTCCCTGGGCAACCTGTTCCAGTGTCTCACCACCCTCACAGTGAAAAATTTCTTCCTAATGTCTAGTCTAAATTTACCCTCTTTTAGCTTATACCCGTTACCCCTTGTCCTCTCACTACACTCCCTGATAAAGAGTGACTCCCCATCTGTCCTGTAGGCCCCCTTCAGGTACTGGAAGGCTGCCATAAAGTCTCCTCAGAGCCTTCTCTTCTCCAGGCTGAACAACCCCAACTCTTTCAGCATGTCCTCATAGGGGAGGTGCTCTAGCCCTCTGATTGATATTGTGGCTCTCCTCTGGACTCTCTCCAACAGGTCCATGTCTTTTTTATGTTGGGGGTCCCACACCTGAACACAGTACTCCAGGTGGGGTCTGACGAGAGCAGAGTAGAGGGGGAGAATCACCTAGACCTGCTGCTAGTGCTTCTTTTGATGCAGCCCAGGACACGGTTGGCTTTCTGGGCTGCAAGCGCACACTGCCAGCTCATGTTGAGCTTCTCATCCACCAATACCCCCAAATCCTTCTCCTCAGAGCTGCTTTCTATCCATTCTCCACCCAGCCTGTATTTGTGCTTGGGGTTGCCGTGACCCACATGCAGGACCTTGCACTTGGCCTTGTTAAATTTCATGAGGTTTGCGTTGGCCCACCTCTCCAGCCTGTCAAGGTCCCTCTGGATGGCATCCCTTCCCTCCAGCGTGTCCACCACACCACACAGCTTGGTGTCATCAGCAAACTTGCTGAGGGTGCACTCCATCCCACTGTCCATGTCTCCAACAAAGACATTAAACAACACTGGTCCCAGTACTGACCCCTGTGGAACACCACTTGTCACTGGTCTCCAGTTGGACATTGAGCCACTGACCACAACTCTTTGCAACCATCTAGCCAGTTCCTTGTCCAGCGAGTGGTCCTTCCATCAAATCCATGTCCCTCCAACTTAGAGACAAGGATGTCATGTGGGACTGTGTCAAAAGCTTTGCACAAGTCCAGGTAGATGATGTCAGTTGCCCTTCCTCTATCCACCAGTGCTGTGGCCCTGTCATAGAAGGCCACCAAATTTGTCAGGCACGATTTTCCTTTGGTAAAGCTGTGTTGGTTGTCATCAATAAACTGATTGTTTTCCATGTGCCTTAGCATAGATTCTAGGAGGATTTGTTCCGTGATCTTGCCAGGCACAGAGGTGAGACTGACCGGCCTGTAGTTTCCTGGGTCTTCTTTATTTCCTTTTTTTAAAAATGGGGGTTATGTTTCCCCTTTTCCAGTCTGTGGGAACTTCACCAGAGTGCCATGACTTCTCAAATATGATGGATAGTGGTTTGGCAACTTCATCTGCCAGTTCCTTCAGGACCCGCGGATGTATCTCATCAGGTCCCATGGATCCTATTTGGATCTCTTCTCTCCTGTCATCGAGGTAAGCTTTCCAAATTGACAGGATAAATTCAGTAAGTTTACACGGTGAGAAGGCATCTTCAAAGGCTAACAGAAAAGTGTTTTACACTCTAGAAATATTAAGATGCTGAACAAATATATTTTCTCTCTAAACTTTATTATTGTCATAATTTCGCATGTTTAGTTCCAGTCATCCAGCTATTAGAAGAACAGGGGCGGACAGGTGGGTAGATGTTTGAAGTAAGAGACAGAAGAATACCGGTATCTCCTTTAGAAAAAGAAATTTTTAAGAGGTACTAGGCTTGCAAAGTCAGGAAATTACTATGGACCTTACATGATTATCTGGTGTAAACAACAAGTAAAATCAGAAATTACATGTCTATATATATATACACACATATACATTCATACAGGGAAAAACTACTCAGTTCACAAATTTTAAACTATGTTAACATAGTTAAATCAGGATTGAAGCAGCTCTTTATTGACACCACACAACTAGCCAGCAGTCATTGAACTGTGCTTTCAGGACTGATGTCAGCGATCCTAGCCACTTTTTAAATGCCATGAGATGCCTACAGACTCCTAAACAACCCTTTGCACTGTTCCATAGGTGCCCTCTTTAATGTATCCCAAAGCTGGTGCAGTAGCCAGTCTGACCACTGATGTTTTTATCCCAGGCTACTCAGTATCCTGCCTTTATGAGTTAAAAATCTGTAGTTGTCTTTGAGCTAAAGCAGACTTTGTTCCATCATAATCTTGTCTGCATATCCCCTAACAGTGAGAGCAACCAAGCTGCTGCATACACAAGACAGCTGCCACCCTTGGGACAAAGATTTGGACAGCCACACAGCCTGCGCTGGATTAGCCCTGCCACACCACTGACTAACTCCTGAAACAAGCTCCTCTCCTGCATGGACCTATTAGAGCGAGTCCAGAGCAGGACCACGAAGATGATCAGAGGGCTGGAGCATCTCCTGTACGAGTACAGGCTGAGGGAGTTGGGGTTGTTCAGCCTGGAGAAGAGAAGGCTCCAGGGAGACATTACAGCAGCCTTCCAGTACCTGAAGGGGGCTAGAGGAGAGATGGGGAGGGACTCTTGTTCAGTGAGTGTAGTGACAAGAAGAGGTGTAACGGTTTTTAGCTGAAAGAGGGTAGATTGAGATTAGATATTAGGAAGAAATTTTTTACTGTGAGAGTGGAGAGGCACTGGAACAGGTTGCCCAGAAAAGCTGTAGATGCCCCATCCCTGGAGGTGTTCAAGACCAGAATGAGGCTTTGAGCAACCTGGTCTAGTGGGAGATGTCCCTGCCCATGGCAGGGGGGTTGGAACTAGGTGATCTTTAAGGTCCCTTCCAACCCTAACCATTCTATGATTTTATGATTCTATCAACTTAAGTTGTAAAATCAGTGGTTTAGCATTAAAGATTTAAGTTAAACTATTATTTCTGCCTTCCTAGTGCCCATATGTTTTAAGATCTAATTTTCTGTAAAAACTTTTGGTGTCAAAATGAACAAACTGGTAAAAAGGTGGGTGCTATACAGTGTAGACTGGATTCTCCTGAAGCTCTCTGCCACTTGCTGCTGCTGTGACAGTTATGGTTTCCATGGAATTAAGTAGAACTAAGACTCAGTGACACAGTCAAGTGTTAAGGCATATTACAGTATTGTTTGCCCTTTCAGCAGGGAAATGTGTGAGACTCAAATTGTAGATTGGGGGGGGGGGGGAAGGATTTTTCTCTCATGGCACATTTTTTTCCCTTATCATGCTTTCTCTCTGCAGCTGGGTACTGTAGTTCGTATATCCTCTCCCAGGACCACCAGATTTTAGGCAGCCTGTAAACTGACCAGAGTACATAGATACACTGGCCAAGTCTGCCATGCAGTACTGTTGCCCTCAATTTATCAGAGGAAGGAACTAATTCTCAAGTGCATGAATACTCCCACTTCTGCTGAAATGTTTACACTCCACATTAACATCCTTTATGAATAGGGTTCATTTAACTGACCAGAAATGAAATAATCATTAATCAGCTCAAAAAGGCTTCTGCACTTGTAAATCAGTGACAAGTGCTATTAAACTTAAGTTCCTCTATTCATATGTAACCCAAAGTGAGATTTACACCAAGTGCTTTGTAAGAGGAGGCTAAAATGCAACCAAATAAATCTATTTCTTTTTGGAACCGCTCTTCTTCACAAAGAATTAGATTATGAATATGACAATAAGATATTCTGTTTCATGGCTTCAGACAAGATATCAGAGTATATTACAATTCACCTCCTACCTGCAAATACAACAGCGTTTCTTATTATTTTGGGGGCATCTTGCAGGCAGCTATAAAGTCAGTCTGCTTTTTCATCCTTAGCAGTTCATACAGACAGTTGTGAAGACTTGATGGGTGGCACAGAGCAGAGAGCAGAGCAATGCATAGCTGCTATAGGCTTCTTGTCGATCTCCTTTACCTCTTGTACTTGCCAAACTGTTCCCTCTCTCCAGCCTTGCCAATGTAAATCATGAACATTTCAGACGAAGGAGCACTTAAAATTTTTATGCTTCCACCCAACAGAGACAACCCAGTCATAGCCAAAATCTGCCACATTTTAGTCATTTCTTCTTCAGTTTTACCAGCATTGTTCTTCCAAACGAGAGAAGATTCTTTTATCAGTGTTTCTTTTGTTAGTTTAAGACACTGTTGTTCAAAGAAACAAGCTATTTAAGATGAGACGGGCATTCACTGTAAATAAAGGGAGGCATATTATTGTTATTTGATTTGCTGACTTGAAAGACTAAAATGGAAACCCTGAGTTTTCACAGAATGTCAGTTCGACTTCGCTGGTAGTGAAGACCATGCGGCCGCTCGCTCACCCTCCTACTTCCTGGAGAGGCAGGAGAGAATTGAAGGGGTAAAAGAAAAAGAGACATATGGGTTGAGATAAGAACAGTTTAGTAACTAAACTACAATAAAATTGAAAACAGTAATAGTAATAATAATGATAATAGTAACATATACATATACAGAAATATACAAATGAGTGATATACAGTGCAACTGCTCAACACCTGATGACTGTTTTGCCAGTTGACGGGGTTAGCATAAAGAACACGGGCACCAAATTAAAGAAGCTTATTTTTACTTATGTTTAAAGTGATAAAATAATGAGAAAAATAATACAGCAAAAATAAATTAAAGCAAGATACAGTAAAGCAGCAAAATAATAAGTGAACTACTATAGCAAGCAGAAGGTAAGGTAATGCACCTAATCATTACTACATAGAGTTAGCAATAGTAATTAAGAAAGATACATCACCAATTGCCATATTAAAACGTTACCATCATCCAGATCCGCAGTTACTGGGGAGCCCGTTTGCAGTGAGGATTGGAGAGCCCATCCTGGCAATTGGGAAATCTCTACACAGTGAGTCCACTGTAGAGATGAGGCTTCCAAATTTCCCTGCAAACAGTCCCCACTTTTATACAGTTGAATAAACAACTGTCTATCTTAGACTGCAAAAAAAAATCTGGTGTGGTTTTCTCTTTGTTAACTTGAGTTTTGAGCCTGGCCGGGGCCTGGAGAGGAGATAACAAGAAGAATCTACTAATCTTGATTATGTATCTCTCAACAAAGCTTGTCACGACTTGCCACATTCCTTTGCCACCTGTGGTGACAGGGCACATCCATGCTTAATTTTGGCTACTGTTACACAATTAGTATCTTTCTGCTGGCTAACCTTACACAGCAAGGTTACAGCAAAGTTCTATAAGCATTACAACAAAATTTTTATAATCTAGCATATATTAATAAGGTAATACGTTGCATATGTGATCAATATGATACATATTAGGTATATTGTTAGGTTGTGAGGTTCACCTAGAGGTCAACATTGGTTCAGGGCCTCACTGCTCAGGCCCTGGTATTTCAATGACCAGCGTTCAGCCCATTCCCAGCTAACGATCCCGAAGCAGAAAGGATCCTTAAACCACAATACGGGAAAAGAGATAAAAGCCTGAGTGCCTGAGAGACGAGACCACACCAAGGGGGAGAGAGATGACCCCAAGAGAGATGATGATGTGGAAAAGACCATTGGGCAATTTGGGTCTCAGTCCTAAGCTTAAGGTTGAATCCTAAGCTAGAAACTGGGCCTGTGCTCACTCAGCTTCTCCTGCACCTGCAGACACTGGCACAGCAGAGGAGTTGAAAAGTCCTTGACTCTTCTGGCAGCATCTATAAACATCAGTATGTTATCAGCCTTCTTCTCAGCACAAATCCAAACCATAGCCTCTTACAAGCTATTATAAAGAAAGTTAACTCTGTCCCAGCTGAAACCAGGACACAGAACAAATGTATTTTATTTCAGTTTGGAATGATGTGTGATCCTGGCTAAATAGAATTTGAGGTGGGAAGGGAAGGTGTAACCCACTTTACTGAGATGTTCTGGAATAGGGTTAGACATTAAAAAGGAAAATTTCTTTGCCTCCTTTCCTTAAAAACTTTTCTGCTATAGCTGGCCCAACTTTGGGAATACAACTTTGTGTCAAATAAAGCTATTTCTGGCTTACACAATATTTGCACAGAAAAAAAGGAACTGTACGTTTAAAGGACAGAAACTAAAGTGGAAAAGTATCAGGAAAATTGTTTCCTTAAGACAATCCACTTTTCAGATGGAGAAATTAAATTAAAAAAAAAAAATCACTCCTGCCTGTGCACTGTCCCCACTTGCAGCAGCATTCAAGCTCATAGCAAAGTGAGTGAATCTATTTTGCTCCTTCTTATCCATTCATTTGGCAGGACAGGGTCAAGTTTACTCTTATATGTGCAGTCTGTCACACTGTGCCACAGCTCCATAAATTCCTATCCTGCAGTTTGAACTATACAGTTGTGTGACCCAGCATAGATTCAGGAATTACGACAAGATTATGAAAGCACTAAACTGGCCATGCAGAGAGATCATTTGAATATCAGGGACTTGGTTGTAATTCTTCTACAGCTTGTATGAAATTTTCAGCTATTGATGAGAATGGAAAAATATTTTTCAGGAGATGGAACAACCTGAATACAGACTGACAGGAAAAAAACACGTAAACAAGTGATTGAGGACACTAAAGCTAGTTGTAGTATCTGAAACCACTGTTGTGTGGGTTTTTTTTTTTTAAATAGGCCAGATTTCAGTGTTGAAAATGCTTCAACTGTTAAGAAAGCATATTTAAAAAAAAAAAAATCTGCAGCTGTATGAATGCTTGAAGATTCTGCAAAGTATTATCCGACAAATAACTCTGCAGTGCTCACAAGAGCAGAACAGCTGGTGTGGGCTGGTAACAGAGGCTGAACTTTGGCTAGTTCCTCCTCGTGTATTTGAATCACTTTAATGTAGTTCAGCGTGGGACTTCAGGTAGAGAGTATATGTAAACATAGCTTGTCAGTGTGACAGCCAAAGATTTTCACAGCTTTCTACAGCATCCAAATACTCCAGAAATTAAAGAAAGTTTGGCAATCCCCTAAGAGACCTTGCAGATCTCTGCATAAATGCTGCTTCCAGCAAATTATTCTCATACACATCTCATCTGCACTCTTAATGTATACCTTAAAAAGGGGAACAGGGAAGGAGGGTGTTGTCCTTTCTGCTGCCCTTCTTTGTTAATTTGCATGGCCTTGGCAACAACACTGATTCCTGTCTTTTGCATTGCCTATTTAAAATGTTGGACACCTGCAAATACATTTGAGTCCATATAAAACCAGTGACTAAGGTAGAGCTGGCTCCATCTGCAGCATCTCACACTTGCTAAAACAGCCCTCTGGCATCCACCCCACAGATCATGTGCTTTGGCTCCCCAGCAAAATCCCGTCATAATTAGTTTTTGATAAATCAAATGCCAGCCTTTGCAAAATGTAATAAGCAGCTAAATAGGTCATAATGTTTTAGCTGGCAATTATATAGATTAAGGAAAAGAAGTGGTAAGAACTCTGACATTTAGACCATTTTAAAGGTTAGTTTAAGATCATTCATAATGGAGATTTCAGCCATCAGGAATGTTACATGTAACAATATTCACCGTATGATCTGGTATCCACAGAAATGAAACACGATTCAAGGCATAAACTTTTGACAAAGTATGCTGGATTTCAGTTTCCTTAAATAGTTCCTTTCCACTTAGGGATGTATAATTGGGCAATCACTGTATGTTGACATGACAACCTAATTTTCTTAGAGGTGACCTAGAACACGGAGTATCCTGGGATTTCACTGGGACACTGTGTGATGTTTTCCGTACATAATTATCTCAAACTACAACTCTGGGAAATTATGCATTCCCAGGGCAGTGATAAGGGGTAAAAAAGCAAGGACTCCATTGCAATCCAACCTGGGCCCACATAGTCTAATGGTGCATGGAGCACGTAATGTAACTCAGCACCAGAGGCACATCGCTTCGCCGTCAGTCAGTATGGTAGGCTGAATGAGTGATTTGGGCATCTACACTTGCTGCTTCTTTGGTCAGGTCCCCTGCCTGAAGATGCCCTATGTAATGCAACATTCCTCCTATTCTCTTTAAGAGCAACATGCACATTTAAAGGAGCATCTCTGGCATTTTACTCTGGGCCGCCCCATCATGTTGCAGCATCGCTGTGCTTGGTGCCACCTCCACAGCAGTGTAATGCGTGTTGCCCAGCAATGCATGTTGTTCACGGGCTCAGCTCAGGCTCAGTCACCATTATCTGCTGCCCAGACAGCTTCTGTGAAAGCTGGGATCTGGTGGCAAGTGGAGGAAATACATCTTCTGTGACTCGCTTTCTTGATACAAAATAAGAAAACCGTCACTTATATTTTCTCTCCTTTGGCTTTTAGAGCAGTATTCATCCTGCTCAGTGAAATTGCCTTCAGATGACCAGTTAGGCTCTGGAACGGCTATCACAGTTACAGTAGCTTTTTCCCCTCTGGGCAATCTGTTTGTGGTCAGGCCAAAGCTGAGGAGACTCTTGGCTGTAGTTTTTCTACTTGGGCTTACCACATCCTACATGGAACTGTCAGCTAAATCACTCTGGAGACTAATTCCTAATCTTTTTCAGCTAAAATGAGCCAAATTAGCTTAAAGCACTTAAAACCGAAATATGTGTGCATGCATTCATGACTGTTGGGACTCAAGTGTATTAGCCATAGCCACCTTAGAAAGCTTCATCTCTTCAAAAAGATTGCTCAACAGCTCACAGCCAATGATTTAGGCATTTCAGTTACTTCACTGGTTTTTCTTATAATTCCTTTAGTCAAATTCGCAGTGCCGTTGCTGACTAGCATGTCATCCAAAATAGCTCAGAGACTGCCTTCCTCTTCTGTAGATTTGGTCCTTATGACAGCTGTCGTGACATTAGTTTCTTATGATAACTGCAGGGAAAATCGAACTGTCACCACCACCTGTGGGATATCCTGAACAACCTACTGGGAATAGAAGTGAAAACAGCCTCCTGTCTGCATATAAAACCCATAGATTCTTTTTCAAGGATGGCATCTGACCCAAATAGCACTAGAGCCATTTTCACAGAAAGTCAGCTGTCAGGAAGCTATCAGCTTCAAATCCCAGACCTAAACTCACCATGCTCCTGCCCATTTGGAGCAGAGCTGTAAGTCCTTAGCGCAGACCAGACCCTGTGTCCAACAGCCATTGCAGTGCTTTTTGCACAGATGCCTTCTGCCCACAGAAAATACCTAATGTACCAGAGCTGGAAACCAAAAGCTGCTGAACACCATCACTCACAACAATAATTAATCTCTTAATCACCAGCTCAGCTGGCTGTAATTGTCAATATATTGTTTCATGAGCTTCCATTGGCAGGAAATGAATGATTTCTATCTCCTAAAAATGAAATGACTCCCAGGGTACAGTACAGGGATTATTTATATTATTTATAGAGAAGAACAAATCATAATGAAAGTGTCAGGAAAAAAATAAAAGGGCAGTTCTGCTGGCTGAGTGTTTAGAATTGAAATTTCTATTTGAAGCAGGTTTCAAGGATTTCCTACACTACTTTGGTTATTTAACCCTAGGTCCAACTTTAGTGGGTACTGATTTCTGTTTCATTCAGATGTGCCAGGACATTTATGCGATCAGAATACAACTATATATCTGATCTGGAGAAAAGAAAACTAAAATAAGTAAATCTAGAGACTGTTACAATATTCCAACAAAATATAAGGTTATGAAGAAAAAACATCTGGTCATTCTGCACTGTCAAAGTTGCGCATTACCTGCACCACTCTGCCATAGATGAACATACAAAGCCAATAGTAAAGCAAAATATCTGTCGGAAAGTGTCATATATATGCTAGCGAGTGGTATTAACTTAAAAAAATGAAATTCCCAAGTGGAGTGGCATGATGACACAAGACTCAAAATAGGAGAAAAACTAAGATTTGAAGCTGAAACCTCCAACAGACCTGGATGAGGAAACGTAATCTTTTGAAGTGCAAGAACTTTACCATTTGCCTTGCCTTCTCTTAAGTCTGACAGATGAAAGCAACAGCAACATCACTTTCCATTTAACATAAGCACAATAAAGTCTTTTTTGTAGCAGATACAGTGGATAGGAAGAACAATATGACTGGGCTTAAACTGGGCATGTCATTTTTCCCTTAAGCAACAGAACTGGCATTTAATCATGTTTTTCATTTGTCTTTCTTACATGTAAATTAATGCAATATTTTGCCAGGAAACCACAAGAATATTTAAGTCCTCTTTTCCTTTCATTGTCTTGCCTACCAAGCTCATTCCAAGACCTTTTTAGCATTGTAGTAGCATGCTGTTTCAATGTTACCTCAATGCAGTAAGGCAGAGTTTTCCTGTGATTTTGAGTCCCAACAGCCATTCTGCCAAGACAGTGACAGTACATGGAGACTGAATGCCAAAACAACTTCAAGGCTTATCTCATGAAAGCAGCTGCCTCCAGAGAGGAGCTTGCACAGGAGATTGTCAAAGAAGTACCCATTGGGCACACAGACCACCTTGGGAAGTTCCTTCCTGCATGCAGAAACTCTTGCAGTGTCTCCAAAACTCTACATGGAGCTTGATAGAGAAATGCACGCTAAAAGTAGAAGGTAGCCAGGAAAATCTTTGCTGCACACACTAGAAATTATTTAATTTTATTTTTTAAAATAATGAAACAAGATTTTCCTGCTAAATCAAAGCACTGTCAACAGCAAGGCAGAAACAAAAGCCAAGAACAGCTTCCTGCCCCATTAGAGCAACTGAAGTGTTTGGTTTTCCTGTTAGCCTGTCTCTGTGCAAAAGTTAAAACTCATCTCCAGAAATAAACACTTCTAACTTACCACCTTGTCTCAAGGAGCAGCCATATGACCTGGAGGTGAAAAAGCAATCTGCACAGTGCATACCGCATAACTACTCAGAGAGGTACGTTTTGGTTTGGTGACCTGTGCAGTCTGCCTACTCTCCTCTGTCTTTATAACTAAAGCAGTATTTTAAACTATACAGCATGAATGCATCCCCCTGTGTCCTCATTTCCTCCTTATAGTTTTTCTCTTTTAAATTTAATAAATTTTCCACTTTTTTTTGGCTTCACAGCCAAGAATTGAAGCAATTCATTTCACAGCAATCCCTTCTCACTGCTTTTCTAATACCCATGCGCATTAGAACCTCATCTATCATTGTTTTCAGAGAGTCAGCTTTTAAATCAGATCTGTATGTATATTGGTTTGAGCATGTGGCAGTTTAATTACCCTCTTGAATATGTGAAACACATCTTTGTCATATCTACTTATATCTGAAGAGAGCCATCCTATAACACTAATTAAAGAGGGATGATGACAATTTTTCCGTACTCAAATTATGTCCCATCTGTTTAGTCATCCTCATGTTAGCTCTCTGGATTAAGTAAGGGTGCGGAAAGGTTGTTTCCCTGGAGTTTTGCCTAATGCAGGATAAAAGTCTGTTTCAATGAAGAAACACACAAAATTCCTTTCTTCTCAGCCCAGACTAAAGCACAGAGCACAATAGAACAGAATCCTTCATTTTGCTGCTGTCTAATCAGCTAGTCATACATTGCATGGCATCAGGAGTTGTGTTTATGCAACTATTTACTGAAGCTAGCAGCTGGTCTGAAGGGAAACGCAGCACTGTCAGCAAGTCACAGCTAGACACTGTGCCCTGATATTTGGACCCAGAATTAGTACAGTGTGAAAGCACACCAGTTTTTCAGAATTGCCTTTTATCAGCCTGAGAGTATTTTGCCCATAGAAATTTTCTTCAGGTGTCTGAGACATCTAGGTAAGATACAAAGACTTCTGGTCTTGTCTAGTCAGAAACATTTTAAAGAATTTATTCTTATTGATGAGACTGGTTTTGCTTCTATATAAACCAAGCTGCACAGTTCCTGTTCATTTTCAAGCTATTGCACGTCCTAACAGACTCCTCAGATGCCTAAACCTTTAATTTTCATCTAAACAGCAACCACAAAAGCTTCTAACACAGGGAAGAATGGAAAGCCCTGAGCAGTCAGCAGTGTGTGCCACCAGTGAGAAAGGGACACCAGTGGTACCAGGGGACGTCACACCCACATGAGATTCCCAGAGGACACATGCCAGCTGCCCATCACATGCTGAAAAGTGAAACATTGGGCAGGAGAAGCAGTGTCAGTGAGGCCTGGACTTTGCTGCCCCTCATTACATGAGTGGGCTGAGCATGAGAATCATTTTGATCCACTCCCACAGTAAAAGCTTTTCCACTGCCGCTGGAGTGGTCCCCCAGGCTTTTTTTTTCTCCCTTTTTTTTTCCCTTCCCATTGCTAAGACTGATGGTAGAAGAATTCTTCACTCAGAAGAATGTGCTGCCACTGAAGATTTTATTAGCTCGGAGGATGGTGGTGCTTTTGTTATCCTGTTTTTCCCCTGGTTATACAAGGCACTGCAAATGTGCCACATGAAATTAATTTGTGGGGATTACTGCATAATATTAATTTAGGGTCACCAACCACAGAGTCTATTCTGATCCTCTGTTTAGGCCAGGAGACAATAATGGCTATAAATTTGCATGAAAACGAGGCACCTAACTATTGAAACTGTTAAAACATATTTCTTTAATAGCTGCCATATTTCATTGTCATCGTTCATATACACCATACAAACCCAGTTTTCCTTTCAATATTTCTTCCTTTCTAGTGTACATTGTTCTGGCTTTTTATTTCTCAGGCCTAATACAAAGCTAAACAAGGCGCTTACAAACACTTTACACTTCAATTTACAAATTATCTGTCACATGCTGATCCATTTTCCAAACTACAAGATAAAAATAAAATGCAGCTTGCCATATATAAAAGACAATTTAAATATATTTTTTTTTCTTACAGGAATGTTGAAGTTCATCACTTTAAAGCCTTAAAATAAAATTTTCTAAGAAAGATAATAAACTCACACAGTGCTAAATCAGAGGCAGCCCGTGAATAGATATTTCAGCAGTTGCTACAGCAGTAGGTTAAGGAAAGCTTTCTATATTCTCAAAACTTCCTTTTGGTGAGTTTTTCTAACCTTGAGTTATTAACAGCACTCTAAGGCCATAATGAGGCAAAGAGATTAAAATATTTCTCCTGTTTTCCATTTTTTTTAATTTGCATATTTGTCACTATTGTATTCCCACTCCTACATTTCCTATCTCTCTCACTATTTTCTCCTCAGTTAGAGCTCAAGAGTCACTGGTTGTCTCATAACCCTACTGAATTTCTGGTTTTGTTTTTATGTGGTCTCTCCACAATCTGCTACGTTTTCTATATGCACAAGGTTTTGTTCCAGTTGTGCAGTAACTCTTGCTGCAGTTTGAAGTGCTGTTTTCTCCCATGCAGCTCTGCAAATAATCAGCATTTCACACTTTTTTTCTTTTTTTAGGCTTAAGTTCTAATGAATCAAATTCTGCAAAAGTCTGTAGACTCCTAAGGATTTTGCACCTGGCTCACCAAGTAAGAACACATTCTTTAAGACATTAAAAAGTTCTGGCAACAAAGATACCTAAATTTCAGCAACAAAATGATATTTAAGTCTGTACAGAAATATTCTTTTACTATGTACTGTGAGAAAATAAGAAGATTTAATAACAAATCCTATTTCTATATAGTTTTTCTTATATCCAACTCAATTCTGTAATGTGAATGGTTGAGTAGCAGGAGAGAAAATAAAAGATAGGAAGAAAATTTTTTTTCTTAGTCCAGTATAAACCTGAGAAAAAATTCCAACAGAGTAGTATGCAATTTCAACCTCTGTGTGTGAACAACAGGATCTCATTTCATAGAATCATAGAATCATAGAACGGCCTGGGTTGAAAAGGACCACAGTGATCATCTAGTTTCAACCCCCCCGCCATATGCAGGGCCGCCAACCACTAGACCAGGCTGCTCAGAGCCACATCCAGCCTGGCCTTGAATGCCTCCAGGGATGGGGCATCCACGACCTCCCTGGGCAACCGGTTCCAGTGTGCCACCACCCTTTGGGTGAAAAACTTTCTCCTAATCTCTAACCTAAACCTCGCCTGTCTTAATTTAAAACCATTCCCCCTTGTCCTGTCACTATCCACCCTCGTAAACAGTCGCTCCCCCTCCTGTTTATAGGCTCCCTTCAAGTACTGGAAGGCCGCAATGAGGTCTCCCCGGAGCCTTCTCTTCTCCAAGCTAAACAAGCCCAGTTCCCTCAACCTTTCCTCATAGGAGAGGTGCTCCAGCCCTCTGGTCATCTTAGTGGCCCTCCTCTGCACCCGCTCCAAGAGCTCCACGTCCTTCCTGTGCTGGGGGCCCCAGGCCTGGACACAGTACTCCAGATGGGGCCTCACAAGAGCCGAGTAGAGGGGCACAATCACCTCCCTCTCCCTGCTGGCCACCCCTTTCTTAATGCAGCCCAAAACACAGTTGGCTTTGCGGGCTGCAAGCACACACTGCCAGCTCATATCCAGCTTCTTGTCCACCAGGACCCCCAAGTCCTTCTCCGCAGGGGTGCTCTCAAGGATATCTTCCCCCAGTTTGTATAAATACCTGGGGTTGCCCTGACCCACGTGCAGCACCCTGCACTTGGCCTTATTAAACCTCATTAGGTTTACACGGACCCACTTCTCCAGCCTGTCCAGGTCCCTCTGGATGGCTTTCCTTCCTTCCAATGTGTCGACGGCACCACTCAGCTTAGTATCATCTGCGAACTTGCTGAGGGTGCACTCGGTGCCATCGTCTATGTCATTGATGAAGATGTTAAAGAGCACCGGTCCCAAGACAGACCCCTGAGGGACACCGCTCGTGACCGGCCTCCACTCTGACACAGAACCATTAATCATAACCCTTTGGCTGCGTCCAGCCAGCCAATTCCTAATCCATCTTACAGTCCACCCTTCAGATACACACCTCTCTAATTTAGAGAGAGGGATGTGGTGAGGGACCATGTCAAAGGCTTTGCAGAAGTCCAGGTAGATGACATCCATTGCCCTTCCCCTGTCCACAGAAGCCATCACTCCATCACAGAAGGCCACCAGATTGGTCAGGCAAGATCTGCCCTTGGTGAAGCCATGCTGGTTGTCTCGAATCACCTCTTTGTCTCGTATGTGCCTTAGCATAGCTTCTAGGAGGATCTGTTCCATGATCTTCCCAGGCACAGAGGTGAGGCTCACCGGCCTTTTTTTTATTCTTCTTCGATATAGTGACAAAATATGATTATTTCAACCCATCTGTCTGAAAAATAGAAAACCCTGTCTTGTAGAAAGGTATGACAGTATTTTCTTTTCAAAATACATTAGTATGTTCCTACAAGCTTGCAATTTTTGTACTCATTTATTCCTCTTCCCTCCCCCTCTGCCAGGCTTGTTAATTGTCAGTCCTTTTCTCCCTGTCTTTGACACCTTACAAGATATTTTACAAGTAATTGTTTACAAGACTTTACCTATAAGAACAAATTATTGTTGGAAAGTTACAGTGAAATCCCAGCTTTGACTTTGAAAGAAATAGCAGCATTGTACAAATAGCCGATACTGGAAAAGAAATAGGGAAAGGAATGGCTTCACTTGCAAACTGTATTTTAACTAATCCATCATTATAAGCATTTCCATTAATTCAATAATAACACCAATATCCAATATTCTGAACTTATTGCAATAAATGGACATCACATTACTGAGTTTTAAAAATTGCTTTACATAATGTAATCACTTACTTGCTTTAATTTAATTTCATTTTACATCATTTAATAAATGAATGTTGATCATTTGACATAATTGAAGAAGTAGTTCAGCTCATTATCTATATTTCTTAAATCACCAAATAAGCTGCTTTTTTGTCATCTTCCAGGATGGTATTGTGAGACTTAACGGCTGGGTTTAATTTCTTCTCTCAGCTTTTTTATTACCCAGTGTAATCCCACTTTGTAGGAAAGAACCTAGAACAGCTCTGCAAGCTGGATTTTTCAAAATAATCACTTAAAGCTGAAAATCTACAAACCAGAAGTTCTAGACACTCCTCATTTTTCTGTGAAGTCAGTGAGTTGAAACAACACAACAGCCTTCCCCATCTTCTCTCCAAAGTGGGGAGGAAAAAAATAGATGCCTTCCTGTATGCAAAAGAGACAGAAAACTGCACCTCTTTCCCTTTCCTGCACACTTGTCAAAGTCAACATGGTCATGCTACTGAAGTTCCACTGGAAATATGCCACAACCCTCAGACTACCTTGAGCCTGACAGATGCTGAAAGTCTCTCTGGAGCACAACAAAGCTCTGGGCATTTTTGGAGGCAGGTAGGCTTTCACAGGGATTTATACAAATAGCTGGAATTCAGTGCAGAACTTCCACAAATGAGGTCCCAGAAGCCATCATGCCAGTACCACTATGCTTTTTAGTGACCAGCTCATGATCACCCAGGATTCTGTGAGGATGGAGGGATGAAACTATCCCAGACTGTCAGTCTAATTATACTACTTTGTTGTAAATCAAATACATAATATGTATAGAATCCATAGAATCATTAAGGCTGGAAAAGACCTCAAGGATCATCAAGCCCAATCGTCAACCCAACACCACCTAACCTACTAAACCATGTCCCTAAGCACCATATCTACACGTTTCTTGAACACCTCCAGGGATGGTGACTCCACCACTTCCCTGGGCAGCCTGTTCCAATGCCTGATCACTCTTTCAGTGAAGACATTTTTAAGCTAATATACAGCCTAAACCTCCCCTGCTGCAACTTGAGGCCGTTTACTCTTGTCCTATCATTTGTTACTTTAGAGAAGAGCCCAGCACCCACCTCACTACACCCTCCTTTCAGGTAGTTGTAGAGAGTGATAAGGTCTCAGCCTCCTCTTGTCTAGATTAAACCGCGCCAGCTCCGTCAGCCGCTCCCCGTAAGACCTGTGCTCCAGACCCTTCACCAGCTTCGTTGCCCTTCTCTGGACCTGCTCCAGCACCTCAATGTCCTTCTTGTGGAGAGGGGCCCAAAACTGAACACAGTATTCAAGGTGAGGCCTCACCAATGCCAAGTACAGGGGCACAATCACTTCCCTAGTAGTAGTAGGGTGCTAGGTAGGCGCACCCTAGCAATAAAATCTTGTCTCCATACTACAGACTGTATGAAGACCTGAGGCCACATCTGACCTAGTTTAAGCTGCTTCAGGAACTACCAGAGAAATTTCAGACCTTCTCTACTTGGAGATGCTGTGTGCAGAAATACCTTCTTAGCTGTCTAAAACAGCTTTCCATGCAGACAGTTACTCCAACAGAGCTGTATGGGAATCTCTTCGAAAACAGAAATGTTTGAGAAGAGCTCATGCTTTTCCCAGCATCCCTTCCCTGTGTACACAAGTCTCAAACTCACTTCCACTAGGCAGAAATTAGTTCAGTGTGCCCATGGATCTAGTAATTTCAGACTCCTCCTCCAATGTGTAAGCTGATGGTACCTGCTAATATGTCTGAAAAGGGTTTTTAAAGACAACAACTGAGCAAAAAAGCCTGAAGGGTTGGCTTAAATATTGCATTGTTTAAACAGTTGAGTAAGTTCTTCACTCTTTGAAAGGGATTTTCTCAGGCTGTGATTACTTTTATCTTTTTTTCTTTCAACTTACAAGCCAAAGAAGCTTCAAAACTTTTTTCATTAATTTAGATGCAAACCTGATACCTTCACTCAAAAAGCTGAATTCTGGCAAATCTTCTTAGGAAGTAACACATAAATCGTGGTAAGAAACTAACAGTTCAATGTCTGATAAAAAGACGCATACTGACTGCATCTGTTGAATTATCACAAGATACATTAGTTGACAAGACTTAAAAGAATGAAGAGACAGGTGAGGCGTTCCATACATGCAAGTCTCTTGGACTTCTCCAATGGTTTACATCTACCATTGAAGCTTCTTTAATGAGCAAGGGACTTTTTGGAAAGAAGTAACTCCCACATGCAATGACAAGTTTCATCTTTTTCATCCAATTCAAGTCTACGCAGAGCACAAAAGCACTTAGAAATGTATTTCTTACAATTAGTCATCTACTTCTACATGATAAATAGAAAGAACCTGAAAAGAAACTTTTGTCTTACCATTATAGAAGGCTCCACAACAATATCCATGTAAAGACTCCATGTAAATATACACACAAATTACATACTGTGTATTCAAACATTCTCTCTCTGAAACACATACAGGTGGTTGTGGAAGGTATTTTCTCTAGGAGTACATATAGAAAATTGACAAAACTGAAAGCAATACATAACATGGGTTGATTTAAGCATTTGCTATTGCTCCTAGGTTCTCTCCAAGCTACAGCCTCCTGCTTACATCTTTCATGCCTTAAGTAGAAAATTAATCTTTTCTTTCTCAAACCAGCAATATAATTTTTCAAAAACTTACTGTTTACTTAGCGTTAGCAACCATATGGATGTGTCTTGTGTTGACTCATTTAACTTGTGCAGCCTTCTCCTCCTCCAGAATTCCATATAGATTTAACCATTGGTTCATACAAATTGTGTGCCAGGCAAGTACAGTCATCTTCTTCCAGTTTTAAGGTGTGAACCTGCAGACATGTGCTCCTGGATACCTTTACCTGTATGAGCTCTCCTGACAAAACCAAGTTATGCACGTGCACAGCTGCTTTTAGAGCTGATCCCCTTAGGTACTAAGTCAGTACATAAAATATTAAGATTTTCCTGTACTTGAGAAAACAAGATGACATCACTCTTCATTACATGACAAAATTCCACAGTATATCAGACCAACAACTAAGCAATTAAACTCACTGTAGGAACATTCTGAAATCTTCAATAAAACTACTTAACTAGATGGAAAAGCAGGTTATGCTTCCACAGTGATTTACAGTACAGCAGAGAATAACAGAATACTTATATTCTTGAAGATGCCATTATTTTCTTTAAAAAAAGGTTTAAAAGGTAAAATGGAGCCCTCAGGATAAACACTGATTTCTAACACCTAAAAATATTAACCACAGATGACTTGAAGTCTTTCATCTTCAGTGCTTCAAACCAACTAAATTTTAACTTGGCAACTCCCTGGCTCTCAGAAATGTTCACAGAAAATGTTCCATTACTTTGAAAGAGCCATTTGGCTCAAGGGAAAAATCACACACAATGGGATTTCTTCCTGGTGTTTGAAGTAGAAGCTGCCAGATACTGGCAAAGGTCTTACTATTGGTATTGCTCTAAAGAAAATGCCATGTTTAGCAAGCAAAAAAAGCTTAGCTGTTCCACACCATCTTTTCTAGCTGGTGGAGATAACCCAACTCAATTTCGAAGAAAAAAAAAACACACAACATAACACTACAATCTCCTGCTTCATTGCACAGGCAGAAAAAACCTATGAAAGCCATTATTTCAATTAAGGAGTAATTTTAAGTGATTTAACAGTATCTGTGGGAGGTATGCAGAAACTGAGTCTTCAGTCACCTTCTAGCCAAACCCAAAACTTTCTGCTTTGTATTTGTGATACAGAATTTAATTTTAAAGCGAAGGCAATAGACTTGATGAAGGAAGACTCATAACTCCAGAATCTGAATTAGGGAGAGGCAAGAAAGAAAGAAGGGAGAGGCAAGAAAGAAAGAAGGGAGAGGCAAGAAAGAAAGAAGGGAGAGGCAAGAAAGAAAGAAGGGAGAGGAAAGAAAGAAAGAAGGGAGAGGCAAGAAAGAAAGAAGGGAGAGGCAAGAAAGAAAGAAGGGAGAGGCAAGAAAGAAAGAAGGGAGAGGCAAGAAAGAAAGAAGGGAGAGGCAAGAAAGAAAGAAGGGAGAGGCAAGAAAGAAAGAAGGGAGAGGCAAGAAAGAAAGTCTTATGGCATCTTTGTAGTGTCGTAATAACTTTGCATCACAAAACTGGGTACCACAAAGCCATAAAGACCCAATTGCAGGGCTTAACTAGATGATTATTTTCACTGCTGCGTGCATCCTGTGTCAAGCAAATGGAGAGACATGTTTCTATTATTTTACTCAAAGACATAGCTGTTTTCCCTTTTGCTTTGGAACATTGCTTCCTTTTTGGAAGAAGTAGTCACTCGTAATGAATTAGTTCTTTTCCTTTATCTAAATCAAGGTCTTTTTTTTTATTAAACAGTCCTGCAGTATATTTCATGTTTGTTTTCCACAGTTATTAATAAGCCTGCAAGACCTAGCATACATGATGTATCTGGTGATTTGGGGCCTGAAATTTATCGTGAAGTACCTGACATTTTTTAGAAAAATGTAAAGAAATAAAAATCTAGCCAACAATTGCTTCAAATGCTGAGAGAGTTGTCCAGTCAAGTGGTTTTTTGACCCAGGGGTTTCCTTGTTCCCAGTCTCGTAAAGCCTAACGTGGCACTGTTGTGGGCCCAGGAGATTCACCACATACACTTGGGAAGGAATACAGGTGTTTCAATCCCAGTTCACAGATCACTAGTGAGGCTCAAAGCATTTAAAAAAAGACACATATGTACAAGCACACACAACCACACACTGCACAGTCCAACACAGGCAGAGCAGAGCCTTTATCAGCAGCTCCCTGAACACCAACAGAACTGACACAAACAGGAACATGGATAGCCCGTACACTGACTTAGCCTCTTTAAGCACATGCAGGCAGTGAGACCCACAGAAAATAGATAAGAAGATTTAGCAAGAGGAGGAAGACATGCCTTAAGAAAAAGCAGCATATTGTCATAGCCATTCAAGCATGCATATAACTCAACTTTTCAGGAAAGGAGAATTAACTCATTCCTTGATTTGACACAAAATAAATTAATAAGTATAGACAGACATTCTTCCTCCTCTTTAATTTGTGAATTGTTCCTGTTTAACTCCTGAGATAATTATAGCTTCTACCTTATGTCATCTTATTACTCTGCTGCTGTTAAACATATCTTCTCCCTTTAGATTTCACCCTCATGCCATTTCAGATATTGGCATTTATTTTCACTGAAGAATTAGTTTTTAAACCAATATTTTAAGACAAAAAAGATACTATTAAACTTCAAAAACAAAAAAGTAATTAGACTATACAAAGAGCTTCTTTCAGAACTACCAAGGCATTAAATGCAAGTTCAAAGGCAGAGAAATCTGTTCTTTAATCACTCAAGTTTCTAGTACAGTTGAGATTTATTCCAAAATTTCAGGTCATGGCATTGTAACATACTCCCCTGAGCAAGATGTACCTTCACTTACTGCTTCCCCAACACCCACATACAGTAATTTCATGTTTGCACATGCTAAAGACCCTCCTCTCCCTGTTGTGACTTCAAGCAATGAAGTTTTTCAGACACTAGGAGAAAACTTACCTAAAATAAAGAAAAAAAAAATCAGCAGTGATCAATTAGTTTGATTTACATGCAGATGTATTTTAAAAAATTTTCTTCCCGTGCAACTGCAGTATTGTACAAAACCAAGGAAACATGCAGCAGCTTCAGCAACGCTGCCAGTGTCTGCAGGCCTATGAGAAGCTAGATGAGTCCAGAATTCTGAGGTCATGGAAAGGTTGATGCCTCATGAGGATGCCATTGCTAACACCAGCCAACAGCTCTAGAACACTTAGAACAGCGCAGCACCAAAACATGAAGAACATCACAAAATGCAACTGATCTTCCAGCTTCTTTAGACAGCCTTCCTGATAAAGCTGCTCCCGATGGCCTAAGTCACCCTTGCAGTGGGAATACTTCTTCTTACAGCAGCTTTCAGGGACTTGAGCTTTTTCATCTGAAAGATGCCAAGAAGCAGCTGTTGCATTTAGCCAGTCCATGTAGCTTTGGACCCCACAACACTGCAGCTTACTCTGTATCACATCCACAGCTCTACTGCCAGGAGCCTGGGAGGGTGTCCCGTTGTAGTGATAGACAAGGTGACCCATAGTGCTTTCCAGCTCAGAAGCCATCCGAATAGAATAAAACTGTACCAGAACTACTGAAGACATTTCTAGGCAAAGAAGTATCAGCAAGAAGTACATAAGAGCCCCTTGCTGATAACGGGAGCTCTTCACAGAAATAGAGATAGCCAAAATTCCAGTAGGTAGCAAGATAAGTGCAGCTGCAACAGCCAGCCAGCCAGGGAGAGGCAAGAAAGACTCCGGAAATAAATGTCTGTAGCTCCTGTGCATCAGGATCTCAAAAACTCCACCACAGGCCAGAAGTGCAGCAGTGCCCCAGAAGATGAAGCCTAGTAGCCTCAGCAGAAATCGAGCAAAGGGCCTGAGCCAGGCCTCCTCGTAGCTCCATGGAGATGGCAAGGACAATAACAACACCACCACAGCTCTAACTCTCCTCATTCTGCTCACTCCTAACAGATCAGACCCTCCCCACCACCATTTAAAAGGTCCCCACCCCACTCATCCAGGTGTAGCAGATGACATCTCCACCCAAAAACAACTTGCAAGGCAGCAACACCAATGAGACTCCTCAGCACAAAGACTACACCCTGCATCAATAACCTATATGCTGCTGCTTGTTCAGTGCAGCCTGCAGAAACCAGGAGGGTATGTGCCAAGCTTGCTATCGAGAGGTCATTTACTCTGCTGTCATTAGAGACTTTTGCATTTGAAGGGAACTGGAAAAAGGCTGAACCCCTTGCTTTACTACATCCATGTGTTAATGAATAAATGTAGAGAAATAGTCAAGGTGGTAGCCAGCAGTGTTAGATCAGATCATTTATACTGCCCAGGGAATAGAGGTAATCCAACTATCAGTTTTACAGCAGTAGCTAAGATGGCAACAAATGAACAAGTCAGAGTCCATAACGAAGGCATAGTTTAAGCAGAGCTACTCAGTCAGGGATCTCCATAGGTAACACTCACCTAGACTCATGTCCTGGGTCCAGCTGGGATAGGGTTAATTCCTCACAGAAGCTGGGAGGTGGGTATAGCCAGAGGGATATTCGATACCATGCTGACGTCACGCCCGGGATACGCCTGGGTTTTTAGGGGATGAGGCCAGTTGGTTTGGTGAAGCTCCCGGTGGTAAGATATTCATTGTATCAGTGTTTCCATTGTATTCTATACCTTGTCTTATTGTTATATTCTCTCTTCTTTTGTTTTCCTTGTGTGGTGTTATTAAAAATCTGTCGTTATCTCAACTCACGAGGTTCCTTTTTTTTTTTCTACCCTTTCCCATCTTACCGGGAGGGGAGGGGGAGGGAGGTTGGGGGTTGCGACCACGTGGTGGTGGTCCTGACCCAAGACAACTCATTATCCTTCACCGTGTGTTTGCCACTCATTGTATCTCATCAGGTGCATAATGATGTTAATAATATTTTGCCCTTTTTTACACAACAAGATTTATGTGTTGATAGCTTCAATCACTCAAGTCACCTGGACGAGAAATCCCTATCATTTCACACTTGTACGCCTCAACTGGCACCACCAGTGGTTTGACGGAGCACAGGCCTTATGAGGAGCGGCTGAGGGAGCTGGGATTGTTCAGCTTGGAGAAGAGGAGGCTCAGGGGAGACCTTATTGCTCTCTACAACTTGCTGAAGGGAGGTTCTGGTGAGCTAGGTGTCGGCCTTTTCTCTCGTGTAGACAGTGAGAGAACTAGAGGCAATGGTTTCAAATTGCTCCAGGGGAGATTCAGGCTGGACATTAGGAAATATTACTTCTCGGGAAGGGTAGTCAGGCACTGGAATGCACTGCCCAGGGAGGTGGTGGAGTCGCCGACCATGAGGGTGTTCAAGAAACGTCTGAATGTTGTGTTGAGGGATATGATTTAGTTGGGAAGTATTGGATATGGTTGGACTGGATGATCTTCTAGGTCTTTTCCAACCTTATAATTCTGTGATTCTCTGACGGAGTGCTGTAGTGACTGAATAAAAAAAACATTGACTGTATTACATTTTCTTTGTAAGTAAAAAAACTGGATTACACACCAGCTAAATGAATTCACAACAATCCCAAAAGGATTAATGCCACCTATCAACCAGCAAAAGAGCATTATTTCTCAAAGAGGTGATACAGAAGACCCAAACAGGATAGGAAACCTGCGTAAAACTTGACACAGGCACCAGGAAGGCAGATCCCAAGGCCAACAGTGATTCCTTAATCATCCTGATGATGTCCCACAACATCTCTTCTGTTTCTCAAGATGCAAAACAGGACTAATACAACAGGCATACATAAGGGAGAATACCAAGAAATGAACCTCTTTTCCAGGAACGTGAGATGCTGCAGATGCTGCAGAAAATCAGAGCAAGTCAGTGCTCAGATCCCTGGAACCCTGGAAAAGTCTCAGGAAAGCTGATGATACCATATCTGTCAGACATTTTATAAGGACTTGTTGCTATTGTATATGCTATGCACACACAGATGTTGGGCTGATCCCCATCAAAACTTCTATGCACTGTACAAACATGTCATTAAGGTTAATTATTTTGGAACGAGATAAATTACTTTAATTATTTTTAATCTTGCCATTAACAGTAATTAACATGCCGTGATTAATTATTAAATCTTAACCAAATGTTTATTTTAAAGCTGTTCTAGGATGTGTGTTTTCCTGCAACTCATCTCTGAAGTCTGTGTTTGCCCTCTCTCCCATTCAGCTTGCTGCTACTCCCAGCCCTCCAGCTGTGTTGATTTCACTGCCACTCACTTAGTCTCTTGAATGCTTTTTTCTCTGATTTCTATGTTCTGCATCAAGGAGAGGGAGAACGGGGAATGGAAAGGATTTCCCCTCACATATGTACACACAGGCAAACTACACTGATTTAATGTTTCCAGGATGTAGAAGAAACATATCAGAAACATGAGGGGAAACATACCAGAAATATATCAAAAAATACTGTGAGGAGTAACAACTGCTTGTTGCTAGTTTGCAAGCTTTGTGAAAAAGGCACATGAACCTACTCGTCTTCTTTCTACCTTCTATGCTTATAAAGCATAATGAGATATTAAGAACTGAGTTACAGCACTATATACTTTTAGCTTATTCTGCAGCCTCTGAAATACATTAGAAAGGCTCAAACTGCCTACAGGAGAATTTTACTGCACCTCTTGTTTGTTTCAGGCAGGATTTCTGCCATCCTCTCCCTGTGAATGCAGAAGAGATAATTTAAATGGTTATTGAAGCCTAGAAGCTCTTATCTTGCTAAATATTCCCCAAATACAATAATTTCCCATTTAATTAAATCTGACTTTTTGGATCACTATGACAGGTTTTTTTACCTCTTTCTTAGGGCTGTGGGAAAGATTTGGGGGAGAGAGAGGGGGTGAAGTAGCTTTTGTAAGTGGAGGTGTGTGTGCTGCTGCAGACTCTAATCCTTCCACCAGTGCCTTTGCGCTGGCTCAGCCTGTCGCAGAGAGCTGTGAGCCAGCCCACAGGAGCATTGAACCTTCTGCACACAGCCTCCTAGTGAAGTCAGGACTTTCATGGCAGTACAAGCTAAGAGAAGAACCTGCATGCCTGCTTATCCACCAGGGGAATGAGAAGCACCAACACTAAAAACTGACTGGGAGCCAGTTCCCAGGTATGAACTGTCAGTGCTCAGTGCTGTCTGGGAGGATGGAGCATACCATACAAGAGAAAATAGCTCCAGTGGGGATTAATATTAGCAGGGCTGTCTAACACCCCTCGCCCACTTTGTGATAGGCAATGCATAACCACTCAGGAAAAGAGAGTTTCTGCTCAAAGTGTTTGCTGTCTGGTAAGACAGGCAAGACAATGAAGGACAAAAATAAAACATAGAGCTGGCCCCTGAAGTACCCTAAAGACCTAGCTGGCACCCTCAATAGCACTGCATTTGTGATAAGTAATTTTATCTGTATGTACGGCCAAAAGTTTGGAAAAAGCTGTGAGTGGAGGAATCCATCAAGAGACTGTAGTGTGACAAAGAGAGCACAGGTAAGGTAGAATAGGAATGTTCCTCTGTTTTCTTTCCAGTGGTAAACAGCATAACATGACAAATGCCAGCCCTGCTTTCTCTGGAGTTGTTTCTGCTTATGAACTGATGAGTATTGAAATTCAAATGTGGGTGTAACAGATAACACGTCTTAGGCAAACTACTTTCTGAAATGTTGCTGAAAGTACAATCCTTCAAGTTAATAAAATGCTAGCTGTGTATTTTTTAAACTCATTGTTCTAGCAAGCCATGACTGACACTGAATGGCTCTGATGTGCCCAGGCGGTCAAAGAGGTTCATTCCACATGAGTCCAGGAGTGGGACTGGAGAGCCATCACATCAACACTGTGGCTGTGCAAATCAATGAAGCAGGTGACTAGACTCCTTTTAAATTACATGGGCTAACATACAGATTGATGAAGGAGCACATCTGGGCTCTTGCCAAAATTGGTAACACTTGAAATTAAGATGGCCATCTTGTCCATTCAGACTTGTGCGACCAAAAAGAAACCAAGAGGTGACCATGGGATCAGGGTAGTCAGACAAGACCATCTTCTAAATTTAGAGAGAGACCACATATATAATGAGAACAGATCTCAAAGCCAGACCCTCAACCACTGCATTCACTGTCATAGTGACAAAGAGCCCTAAAGCTACCTCAGAACAGTTGGCATTTCCCTTGTATCCGTGCAGGGAATGCCTTGTAGGTGAAGTTAAAGCACTCTGGAAGAAGTTTTGTTTGAGAGTTTAGAACATTTTTTAAGGGTCCTGTTAGATTAAAGCGCATCCATAGCATAGGAAATGACTTTAAAATTTACTAAAGGTTTTTGTCAGCTTCAGCTACCCCGGCTTTTACATTAAACTACTCACTACTTCACCCACCCTTTTGACACCTTCAGTGCACAGAATCTGGCATGTCACCCGGCAGGGCTGACTGATCCAGGAAAAGTGGCAAATGGGTATCATTGGTATCACTCCTCCCTTCGCTGATCCTGACCCTATCTGCTGGCCTTGGCAGTATGTCTTTCCCAAGCTGAAGAGACTTCAGATGTAATTTTTCCAGTTTTGAAGAAAAGCTCTGGCTGCATGTAAAGTGACAGCAAATAAATAGTAATATTTGTTGAACAAAACTCTTAAACTTTGATTCTTCTCAATCAGATCATTCAGGCTATGATGGACAGTCAAAACACCACACAGGAGAAGAACTGGGCACCCAGGGGAAGGATATTTTTAAAAAATGTGAAAGCTGCTAAGAAGTCTATTGGTTCATTAGAAATAAAAAAGCATTATCTTATGAGACATGCCATATTAAAACATCACTCTAAAAGCCCAAATGGAAAAAGGATGAACAAGCCTGTTTGGACCCAGATCACACAGTCACTGCCACGCACAACTGGTTGGTTGCCATGGCAACCAAGTTCAGATGTTGCTGCCTTGCATGAGACTAAAATATCTCCTGGAAACCTTGAATCAAGCAGAGCAGATATGATTGCCACCTCCTCTTCATGGAGAAAAGGTACACTCCACAAGAACTAGTTTGCCATTGTGCAGGTGTTTCAACTAAAGCCAGTCAGATGTTTACTCTTGGCTCTGCTTGCCTGACCAAGAGTAGCCTTTTTTGTAATTGAAGAACTACAACAAATTGTTTCAGGGTTTATATTTAGCTTTCCTTTTAACTTTCCAGATTTTCATTGGTATTGAAAATATTGAAAAACGAATGTCAAAACTTTGGTGTTTTCCTTCTTTCTTTCCTTTTATGAACATGAACACAAGAAAAAGACTAAAACGTTTTTTAAAAAAATAAAATTCCTCTACTTTTGGGGGGGTTTTTTTGCAAATCTGGAATTGTTACAAAATATCTTGGAACTGGCATGAATACAGACTATCAAATGAGGAAAAAAAGAAAAAACAAAAAAACAAGAATAAAACAAACACAACCAAACAAACAAAAGCACTTTCTGTGTTTCCATAACTTTGGAATTTCAGAAATTGGAGGTTTTAAAAGACACAGAATGGCAAAAAAAAAAAAAAATTAGAATGAAAACTTCTGTTATTTTGACAGCCTTGATTTTATTGCAGTTGGTAACAGAAACGTTAAAAGGCGCTCTGTAAAAACTTCAAAAAATAAAGAAAGGACAGAGCACTGTGAAATTCAAGTCACCCTGACATTAAAAGTGTTTTGTGATTCGTTTTTTCCTTTTCAACCATCTCTAACTACAATATTTTTCATATAGATGAACCACAGTGTTTTCAATTGTGGTTCATACCATATGCAAGATTTCTGGGCACCTTCTGAAGTTAATGAAAGGCTTTTAATATGAAATAGAGGCCCTTTAATCATTAACTCACAAAAAAAATAACAGGTTTCTGTTTATGGACAAAGAAGTGTCTGAATATGTTATCTGGAAGTTAGTCAACTGCGTAAAAATCTGACAAGAACCTTACACTTGTCAGAACTTCACTTGAATAAAGTTTCTTCTCTACTGGGTCTCTACAAAAAATAGAATCCTTGTAGGACATTTTTTTCTCAAGAGAAGGCTTTCATGCAAAATTGGTCTGGACCCCTGCTGGGCCAGCATTATTTGCAGCATCTCCAGGCCGTGGCAGTGCTGTAGGTGAGACGCATAAACCTTCTCCTTGTGACTCTTTTGCCCAACAATGTGAATTAATCTAGTTGTACAGCCATAAAGCAGACATTTGTGAATAAAAATTTGGAAATCTTTGTTTCATATTGGTATTATGAAACCTATATACAGCATCTGGGACAAATCTTTCAAACTAATTTTGTGATAAATCTTAAAACCAGTCATTCCCAGGTCCTAAATTACTGAGGTGCTTTTGCAAGTGTTGCCTTTGGCTACTCTGTTTCTCAGAGGACATAGGCCTTTTAATGTTCTTTGGGATCCAAAAACTGCAGCTTTAAGTCTTCAGGATTAATTAAAATATGGAAACCTGGATCCCATTGTTGATCTTACAATGTAAATCAAGGCTTGACATCAGTTTGTTATTGAGGCCACTTCAGCAGAGATGTATTTGTTCTAAGTGTTACCATTACCTGTAACTAGTTGAAGGGGAGATATCTGGCATAATGCAAAAAAAAAATCTTCATTAAAGGTTCACTTGAGCAGTGATTTGGGAGGGGAAAAAAATATTGTAGCAGTAATTATGTGACAAGTGTGGGACTACTTTTGAAATATTTGTTCTGGCCAGAGACAGATTCAGCAATTTCCTTTAAAATGAGAGAATTGTATTAGCTTGGTGCTAGCAGCTTGTAAAACCTCTTCAGACTGGTGATGGGAGCTCACCTGAGAGAATGAGATTTGTACAGCTCGTGCTTCATGAACTCATCTGTGAAGATAAAGGCTGGCAGGGTGTAGGTTTCTTCTGGTGAATAACTGATTCCTTTATCAGCAAATTGTCTGGGGAAAGAAAATCAACGAAAATATCCATTTGGGGTTAATATGACAAATGATTAAAAGATGTGTCTTTTGTCGTCAGACTACAAGGCAGCTGAAAATTTAGCCAGGTAGAAGTAAAAAGAGTATTTGATAGAGTCCTTTTCTGTTTTTACTGGCACAGTACTAAGTATATCTGTATCAAATATAATGTTTATTTCATAACAGGTTTTATAGTGACTGTAGTAGAGAATTTATTTTTATTGTCTTTCCTAAGTCATGATAAGAGCATATAAAGTGTCAGCTTTGTCAGAGTTTGTCTTACAGTACATTTCAAAGAAGTGGAACCACTTTTAATGGAGTTTTTATGCATTTCCATTCTGATGAAATGCATCTTTTTAGAGAAAAAAAAAAAAGAACCAAACCCAAAGATACTTGCAATTTATTTCTGTGCTCTACTTCTACCTATGATCTCTCCACCAAACAATTGCCTTCAAGAGTTATTTTGCTTTTAAATACGGATACTGTCACCGACATGGAAGGAGTGTACTAGGTTTAAACTCATAAGGGCATCTAAATGTAAAGCAAAAGCAAACAAATGAAAATGTATTTCAATGTGGAATGTAACAACACATTTAAGGGGGAATATGTGAATACATTCCACTACCAAGAAAGGTGTCTCTGTTAACTTCCAGACCAAATGGCAAATAACACAATTGGCTTTGCCGTAGTAGGATTTGCTTTTTTTTTTTATTTCAGAGTTTAATGTACTCGTCAAAACCCAGTTTTCAAGAACAACTGCTGGGCATCAGAGGCCTTTTCAGAAACCTCAGTGAGGTTCCCATAATGTTGAAGTCCAGCTAGGACCAGCAAAAATATTGCAGCACTGCACAAGTGTTTTACTTTCTCCCATAACACCTTCAAAGCTGTGCCTTCTTCAGCACCTAGCAGCAGAATGGGGCTCTGGGATGCGCGCAGCTTGAGACAGACCAGGAGAGACTGTGAGAAGCAGATGACATGGGAGATGCTGCTTTCCAACACACAACACGGTTTGGGGCACCTTTTTCTCAGTACAGATTATGGTCCTGACTGGGTGCTGGCTTCAGCATGAGGATCCATGCCAACATACACTGAGGCATATGGCTATTCCCATTCTCAGCAATCAAATAAAAATCGGAGACTCCGTGTGGAGCTGAGGGATCAGCAGCGAGAAAAGGATTTGGAGCCCAAACAGAGTGAGTAGATTTAGGCAAATTCCATTAAATGTCACTAACGGTGAAACAGACAGTGAGAAAGAGCATAGCTGCTGAATCAGGATTAACCCTACAAAAATTACTCAAAAGCAAAAAAGCATTAACAAATATTTTCTTCTTTAGTCTACTTCCAAAATTTGTTTTGGGGTTGTCTATAACAAAAACATAATTTCTGTTTTCCTGATTGGCACTGTAAGAACAACCACTGAGGACTGAACAGAAAATAGCTCCATAATCTTGGAGGTAATTGTGGTCTTGCTTTTGTGGTGAACAAGATGCCAGATTATTCAGGGCTACCATGAGCTTTCATCCAAAATAAAGCAATTCAGTTTTACCTAAGCTCTCATGCCCCACCACCACCCCTCACCAAACTCAGTGCCATGAAGTGCTCATGCGAATCAGGCAAAGAGGGGGATCTGTAATTCACACTGATCGGGGAGTAACCTTGCAACTGCTTGTGCACATTTCTCCTCCCTCAATACGCATTTGCAGATGGGGCATTGGAGAAATCTTGGAGTGCCACAGGTATAAGAAGCAATAAAAGTAGAAATACATTACTTTGGGGAATTGAATAGCTATCTTGGATAGTTGGTCAGGCAAAATAAATAGTTAGCCAAAAAATCTTTCTCATTGAATCCCACTGTATTAATTTCAGTGTTAATGTGAGAGCCAGAGAAATTTCCATGGGTGCCTGTTCTGATACAAAAACCCTAATGCAGAGGCCAGGGCATTCAAAATGAGGTGGCTACTGCAATTTTACATCACTGGAAGCCAGGTGGGCCTCCCCACACACAAATGCAAATGGTCAGGAGGTCAGCCCCTGTTTAACAGCAGTCCCTGGAGGTGTGGAGAGAGGCAGGACATTCGGAGCAGGGCAAACAAAACACCCTGCCCATGCCATGGGCTACACTAACAGTGAAAGTGACCAGGGCAGCTTCAGTTTCTCCATGTGTCATGCTGCCATATTCCTCCAATATTACACTGGTTTAGAAACAATTTTACATTTACAGGCCTGTCACCAAGTGGAATACATAAGAAAGCTGTTGCAGACACCTGATAAGAGCTTCACTTTTGAGAAAATGTGGGATTAAAAGGGAATGGAGCTGGCTGACAAGCAGCTTCTGCAGCCAAAGCATTTTTGCAATGTGGAGGAGGGAAGGGGATACAGCTCAGACCATGAAACTTCACAGATTTTCTTTGGCACAGACTGCTGTCTCAACGTATTCCCCTTCTCTGTGCACAAGGGCGGCACAAAATGCCAGGAGAACCTACTGCAAGGGAAATGGGAATTGTAGTCCTTCGTGTCCATTGCAGCCCTAATAGGAACAAACCTCCTCCCATTCAGATATTCAAGGCTTTCTCCTCTCTGTCTGTTCACACAGTTTTTGCCAAGAGGCAGTCCCATTAATTTTAACGTAAAAACGTAACAGTGCTCAACTTGTCTTTATCAACAAGTGCCACTTTCACAAATGCCTTTGATAGGCCTTAAAAATACTGAAAAATCACACTGGAGTGATGACAGAGCCCATCGCCCTGACTGGCATGGTAACAAACACTGCTGAAAGCCACAGTGTTTCCTTACGTTTATGAATCCTGGAATAAATGTAAATCTGACTAAATGCACACACTTTCTATGTTTGCGTTGGTTCCCTTCAGCTAATTAGCCTGCTTTATTTGTAATAAATGCTTATACAATATCCCAGGCACTAGTGCCTTCTGTTTAATTAAAAATATTTTCAATTTTACACAAGCCAGCTTCCACAATAGTAGCAATTGCAGGCTTAAAGTCATCATTTTTCAATATTTTTTTTAATAATGTAATGCTGAAATACTTGCTAGTGGCTACTAGTTAAACTGTTTATAAAAATATACTGTTCTTACAAACAAGTAGATCTCAGATATTGTGATCCATGCCTTTGCTTCACAGTGCTCCTCCGGACAAATTTGCAGGCAGCAGTAAAGGGTAGAACTCGACTGAACAAAACATTCAGCTGCCATAGAGATGAAAGCAGCACGAAAATAAGGCAATAAAATGAGCTTTGATAGATGAAAATCCTGCACCCAGCAAGAAACACAAACAAGCATCTGATGACCTGGAGATAGCCAAGCAGCCAAAACCAGCACATTAAAGTAGACTTACTCGTTTTTTCGGGCATATCCTCATACTGACAAGTGCTTCTGGGAAAAGAGATGGAAGAAAAAGATGCAGGTGAAAAGTCAAAGTAAACTGGAATCCTATCTGAGATTTGAGAGTCATCAGAGAAGAGTCCAAGCTAGCCCCTACAGAAGAACTTCGCTATGAAAAATAAAATTTGAAAACTATCAGTTATTAAACATAGTGAATATACAGAATTTTCCTGGCCTACCAAGTAAATATTTTCGTAAAAGAACAGAACATTATCATATTTTTTGGCCATAATTTTTAAACATTTCAGGGAAATTACAGAGCTGTCTAGAAAGTTTATTTGTAACTTATTTTACTCACAGAATTAAATTTAGGACTGGCCTTTGATTTCAAGAGTATATTTTAAAGTGCTTTATGTATCATGATTTAATTCAGAACAACAGTTTTCACACAACAACAGTGTCTCCCTGGAGAATTTCAAGGTATCTTGATATTTTTTGCTGAATAAAAATGAAATCATATTTCCCAAAAGTCAAAACAGAGTTCATTATTACTGAAAATATACATTAAAATCACCATAATTTTAAGAGGAAAAAGGAGATTTCCATGCATGTTTCTCTCTTCTGACACAGATCGCATCCTGCTTCAACTTCTGCAAAACCCCCTACATGCTTAAAGAATCAGAGGTCCGTTCCAATATTTGGCTAAACTACCCTTATTTTCAAGGGAAATGTACCTGAAAGCTTTGAATGCTCTCTGATCTCTCTTTAGGCAGAAATATGTGTCTTAAGCAGACACATACAAGCAAATTCATGAGGCTTCCCTGCACACTATGTGCATGAAAGAACTAGCTGTTACCTACATTAGTGAGTTAGAATTTACTTTTCATGCCCAGTAGCTCTGCCATGTGAACCAGTATAAAAGGAGCTCTCTTTCCAGAAAGAAAACCCTAAAAAAAAAGAGTTTGTCAATGCAGTTGATTGTGTGACTCCACCATAAAACCTGAAGGAAAGGGGAAGGTTTCCGAAGCCCTGCTGTATAATAGAAAAGAGCTTGCTCTGAGCTAGGTTATAAAGAAAGTGAAGTATTGAGAAACACCATTTAATTGCTGGAGTTCAAATGGTATAAAATTCTATAAGTTCAAAATAAGACCTAGGCTGCACAGGTTTATTTAAATCAGCTCATACCAGGTAAATTTAAACTGTCTAATTTTAATATACATGTATTGCCATTTTAGATACTAACCTACTAAATGACTTACATTGACAGAGCTGGAAACAGCATGAAAGAGGCTAAAAGCCTGAACATTAAGCCACTAGTTTATCAGCAGGGATGTAAGAATTGAATATTCATGTAGCAGATAATATTTTTGTGAACAGATTAACAGGTAGAGATGGGTGCTCACTTTTTTATTTAATTTTCACTTTTTCCCAAATAAAAGAATAAACTTATATCTGTGCACACTGCTTAGATTGGATTTACTTGAATTTGAATAGCTGCTTATATTGACATCTTTAGTAAGGTTTGCTTTGTAAAATAAGTGGTTGGAAACTAAAGGAACCATTGATTTAAAATTTAACCATTTAAAAAAATAGAAAAATTAAAAGTCATTCTATCCATTACATTAGCTTAGATTCTGTGCTGTTTGGCTAGGAATCACCTTTTGGGGGCTTTTTCTACTTTCCTTTCCGTTATTTGTAGATCACCAACCATACACTAGAATCAGTGTAATATCAGTAATACCAATAAAAATAGCAATTTGTAATCATTTAACAACAGCTTCTTCAGAGCATCCAGCCTTAGCAGTCTTCCTAAATTAGTGGTTACCTTTTCTAGAATTCTTTGAAATTATTTTTGGACGACAGAAAAATGAAAAGCTGCATATAAAGAAAATAGGAAATGATACCAGAGTCTCCTCTGAGCACACTGTTATCTAAGTGAGAGAAAAAGAGAGGAATTTTTGTTGTTCTGACCTCTTAAATAGGTAATAAATACATCAGGACCTGTCACATAATAAACCACTTTTAAACAGAGAGTGACTGGTTTTAAGGTAAAGAGATTTTTTCAAACCTGTACTAACTCTTTAGATAAGTAATCCCAGGGAAGTCCCGGCATCAGGCGATCTGCTGATCAAGAAGAAGCTGTAAATAAGGGTCAGATATCTCACTCCTAGTAATATCTTGGCAGGGAAATACGAAACAAGATTGTGGGATGGAGTTCAGTAACCCAAACAAGGAAATGGACGCTGAAGAAATGCACGTATTAAGGGTAGATTATCTGCAGAACTCGAGTGCAAGCGTAAAACTTTAGGAATGACAAACTACAAGCAAGACCCCTTGCTGCCTTTGGAGCTGATCTGAGATTTTCATAAATAGTAGTGGTAAGAGCTAAGT
Organism: Pterocles orientalis; assembly: GCA_011057875.1. Classification (NCBI taxonomy): domain Eukaryota; kingdom Metazoa; phylum Chordata; class Aves; order Pterocliformes; family Pteroclidae; genus Pterocles; species Pterocles orientalis. The sequence goes on from WKFP01015010.1 coordinate 66,913, forward strand.
CACTTTGTTGATGATGTCATGTAAATTGAGGCAGGCAACAAAAAGAAGATTGATCTCTTGCCACCTTTGTCATTATTCCCCTTCCAATTTTTTTTTTTGTGTGTGTGTGTGCCTTTTAGACTGTATATTTTCATGCTAGGTATTTCTTCTCAAATTGCATGGCACTGTGCTCAGTGGGGTTTTAGCTCACTTCTCAGGTGAACATCACCGATCTTCTCATCAGGTATGTGTCTTCACTAATGCTCTGATTCCCTCTCAAAAGAAACCTAAATATGAGAGTAAGTATGGCTCTGCTCTCCTCATCAGTATGTTGTTTGGTTTGGATGACAACGGTAGTGGCTGCAACAAGCATCAGCAAATGCACAATCACTTGGGATTCTGGTTCTGCTGTGATACAGGTGAACAAACATTGCTATGTAACTAAATACAAATAACCAGATTTTTTTTCAAGGATCTTGCTTCCTCTGCATGCCAGGCCTAACATCAAGAGATAGACGATTGTGTGCAGGATCTAGGCTGAGTCATGTCCTCTTCACCCATGGGCAGCTTTTTGTAAACCCATTGACACTTGTCTGGGAAATGGCTGCACTAGTAACAAAAGAAATGTTCAATATTTGTGACTAAGTACGGTCATTAGAGCAGGCCACTTGCATAAGAGACCCTATCCAAAATTACACTTGGTCATCACTTGCAAGTGTATGTAGTAATTTCGTATTTTATTAACTAGATTTTCTTTAAAATATGGCATGGTGTTTTTTCGTGATTTGATTTGTGTTTTTCCAGATATGACAACCTCTAACGTCCGTCCTTTAAAACAGTTACTCATACATATAAGACAAAATGGAACAACTTATTCTTGATGCTCTCTCTAGGCGTATCAGGGATAAGAAGGTCATTAGAGGCAGTCAACATGGCTTCACCAAGGGGAAGTCATGCTTGACCATCCTGATAGCCTTTTATGAGGACATTACCAGGTGGATAGATGATGGTAAAGCAGTAGATGTGGTCTATCTCGATTTCAGAAAAGCATTTGACACCGTCTCCCACAGTGTCCTCGTGGCTAAACTGAGGAAGTGCGATCTGGATGATCAGGTAGTGAGATGGATTGTGAGCTGACAGCTACCTATGCCTTCACATTTTCTCCTGTTAATTTCATACCCTTCACCAATGCAGAGCCAGAGATTCTTGTTCTCATGCTCTCTTTTGTACAGTCCCTATATAGTTTTTTTGTGACTCTCAACTCATTCTCACTAGGAACTCTGCATTGCCTTCACCAGACACCCCTTGCTTTTGCAGGCAGATGGGAGAAGTGTTATTTTCTTAGAGTATGTTCTTTGGTCTTCTAACTGTCTCATGAAAAGGAGCTTTGCAGGCGTTATCATTAGCCATAACTGCTGTGGGAAAGCACTAGTAACCTATAACCAAGAGGCAAATTTTACTTCAAGAGATTGGTACAAATTTCTTTCTGAAATTGCCACCACTGCATTTACCCTGCCCACAGATCCCACAGACCCCATCCAGCTCCCTCTGGGAGAATTGGGCCAGTTGCATACCTTCACAGGGAGGAAAAGCCAATATTCTTCTGTCATAGAGATTGTCTCTCCAAATTAAATCCAAGATGAAGAACCTAAAAAACAGAAAATCTCAGGAAAAGTGGCATTAGGGTCTGAGCAACCTATAAATTCAGGTCACTTTGGGCAATGAAAGCATTTTAAAGATCATACTCAACTGCCTATATGTTTGAAATTATTTTTACGTTTCAGGTTCAAGACTTTAATGAGAGGCAAATTGACAAAGCACGAGTATAATGTATGATGAAAAATTAGGTATATCACTGAGACCAGCAGGGATGTTTCAGAGATGCAAACAGAAATCATGGTGCTAAAACAGAGAACAATTTGACTCTGTTCTTCTGTGCGTCTGTGCTTGGTTACTGCTTCTAAGTCCTGTACCTTTTCCTCAAGTCATTTGAACAACAGTACTTTTCCTTCACTGTCTCTTGCCAGCCTCCTGCACACTTGACAGGCTGGTCGATTAGCGCAGCAGAGTACAGCCCTTGGAGCAATAGCCCAAGCTCTGCACCCCCCTCAGACCACCCATCATCTATCTGGGTTTTGCCCTCAGTACAGGACTAAATGAAACCACCAGTGTTTTCAGCCCCAGACCTGGTAAGCTTAGCTTTATTTAACTAAAAAAGTGAAGTTAAATTTCCCACAGGAGAGGGAAGAGATACTTCCAGATTTATCTTGAAGTGAGAAACTGAGGCAGACCCAGCCTATGTATCCAAGATCATTCCCAACTTCGTGTCTCCAGCTGTCACCCATCACAACCTTTCAGTCCTGCAGCTCTTGCATGGGGACATCCCCAGAAATATTCTGAAGAAAAATATCAGGAGGCACATACCAAAACCGATTAATTTAGAGAATTTCTCTGTGGTCTGGAGATATAAATTATTAGTGGCCAGATGGATTGTGCTGTTATTCTCAGATTTATAATGAATATGTATAAATTAATGGCAGTTTCACGTAACATAAAGCAGAATAATGCTTTGTATAATGTAACTGCCATGTAACTAGGCTGTACTACCCATTAAGTCTGATCAGACACGACTTTGTTTTCTTCCTATTGTTCAGGTAACCTTGCAGCATGAAAATACTAATTAAAGGATATATATTTGTCCAGGAGCTGCAACAAATACCTTTGAAGCTGGAGTATTTACAAGTGAAGCTGGAAAAATATTTCAACCACAGCACAATAAATTGAGCAGCTTTATTTACAACACCTTTTACTCATTCATTACCTTTTCAAGAGGATAGTAGGGAATGGATCTTTAATGCAAACAAGATCATAAATTCTTACTGCAATCTAAGCAGAGACTGGTGTACACAGCTGAGAGTGAGTCTGCAGCCACGAGAGAGTCAGTTGTCATTACTGGAGGAGTTTGGCAATGAAAAATAGAGTTTAACTCCTTTTCCTGCCCTTCTGTCACACTGGTGTGTGACAGCGTGCCACACCAGAACATCTCACAATACCAGAGGCACGTGCTGATGTATTTCATGTACAACCAATGCAGAATGATTGTTACCATCAATGCTTCGTGTATTTATTTTCAAAATACTGTAATAATTTATGTAAAAGACAGTGTTACTTCGAGTCATAAAAGGAATTTAATAATCTCCTCAAAATTTAAACTGCTGCTTCCAAAATTAAACTGTGGTCACTAGACCTCAGCAAACTGGATAAATGCTACCTAGAAATGTCAAAATTTACCTATGTAAGAGATATTTGTTAAAATCTCAGCTTCAACTGTGATGTACCAAAGATTAAAATTGAATAGTTTTCAAGTTTATTTTGACCTGAAATTTACCTAAGCATTGCTAGGTCTGCTCATATGTTACGTGACAGACAAACGACAGAACGAAGTTCTCAGATTTCATCTGTCTACAGACTTCAACGGAAACACAGCTTCTTTTACTCACAAAATGACAAAAGCTATATAAACACAGTCCTTAAGCAGATAGTGCTTAATCATAATTTAATGTGATTGATACTTAGGTACATTGATTTGTTTGAGTGTATTTTACTCCTGTCAAGCCACAATATTTTCTCTCTTTAACTGTCTGAAATTTTTCAGTTGAAAGCATCTGTAAAACTTTATATCAAAAGACACCCTATATTTTCTCTTTGAAGCAAACCTGATGGAGGTGTGCTCACCATACTGCTCACTTCTGTCAGTATGAAATGATGAATAAAGCCTGTACGACAAATGGTGGTGCCATTCACATTAATTTGCCTTCTGCTTGGAAAACCTGCCTGAATTCATGTTTTCAAATTAATGTGTTATCGTTTGTACATCATTCATTGTACACTGATGGCACCTTGCAAAACAGAATAGTGATTCCCAGACAGGACTCTACTTACATAAACCAAAGTGTATTTACATAATATGAATGGATTCTTAATATAAAAAGATGTTATCACTCCTTAACAGAAATCGTGCATAGGTTTTCAAAAACTTTTTTTGAGGAAAAGCAATATTGTTCTGTGAAGAGGGTTTTCTTCCTACCATTTTATTTTATGGTTTTATTTTCTTAAGATCCTTTTGACCTTTTCACAAAAGGGGATTCAGTGTGCAAATTCACTGTGCAGATTAATTATACATACTGTACAACAAAATTTTACACTGAACCAAGAAATATCTCCTCACAATTGAAGCAAGTAGTAGACTAGAGGTATACTCCACAAATCGAGTTCACATTAACGATGTAGAAGGGTGCCTAAGAAATCTGATGTAGCTACTTAAGTCAATTGGACAGTATGGTAAAAGACAGTTTCAAGCACCCACTTAAAGTTGTTACCCTGACAGCCAAGTCAATGCTTAGGATTTTCTTGGCAACTAATTAAAGTGGGTGGAGAAGTGAAATAGGTAAAGGACTGGACACTGTGGGGAGAGAAGAATGAAGACGAAGAGAATGAAGAGGATCTACTTTATATCAACCTAGGCAGGCTACAGCCGCGTGCCTCACTCCAATCACACTGCCTTTCTGCTTTCCTAAATAATGAGGAGAAATTAGGATGATTACACTCCAATTATTCTTTGATGAAGCAATTCCACTCCTGCAACGAAAAACCAATGAGGAAAATTAAGACAACCAGATTCCCTTTTTGTTTGTTTGTTTATCTTTGTTCCTCTCTCTTTTTCATTCTTGCAAATTTCAGTAAAAGCATAGAGCAGGGATTCATGGCTTGCGAAACCTGAAGGGAGCATTGAAATTAGGTAATCTCACCCCAGACTTTGCGGTGGGAGTCACATCTTCACAAAGGGGACAGCAAATATAATCAGAGATCTCCCAGTCTCACTTGCCTAGCTGATATAGGTACCAAACTGCACAGCTTCGCAGATCTAATCTAATCTGCCCTGACTGTCCAACACACAGTGCAGAAACATAGGAAGGGGCCATCCCCAAAGTAGAAGAGGAATTGTGAGTGTCCAGTTTTTAGAAACAGAGTCTGACATGCTCAGTATTACATACAATGGGAGCGGGAGGACCTTAATTGTTATTTTAATCCTATGTATCTGTAGTATATCCCTTCAAAAAGTATTCTGGGAGGTCTACATTGAAGTTGTAGACCAAAACTGCATGCACTCAGGGTAGGTGTGCTCCCACAGCCCACCATTGGTGAGCACCTCAGAGGACCCACATGACTTGGGAAGAGAGATTTGTGACACCCAGGGACTGTGCAGGGGTGGGGTATGTGTGCACCTGTGTGTGCAATTGTGCATGCATGTGTGTGCGCAGGTGACATTAAACTTTATTGTGATTTAATACAGAAGGGTCTTTTCAAGCCTGTAGGTGTTTCCTTATGTTTTATAAGTGTTTATTATTGTATTTTACCTGTTGCATTTCTGATACTGACCCTGACTATATAGTTCACTCAGTTGCTGGTTTATTATATCCCATTAGTATGTCAATAAATTGCTGCAATCCTGAGTAAGTGTTTTGAACTCAGCTTTTCTTTCCTTGTGATACTCCAATATCACTTATTTCTTCCATCACATCAGAAAGTCTCATTATTTGCCAGCATGGACACTGAGAATTCCTGATATCCCTGCCCTTCGGTGTATGAAAATAACTGAAATAAAACCCAAAAGTGTTTATATACTAATTTACAAATAACATTTCTGGATTATATTGATGAAACAAACCTCAAATCATTACCGAAGGGATGTTAATCTGAACAGATCAAAGAGCAGGTCATTGCAAACCTCCTCTCACTTGTTCTCAAGCCAGCTGTATATTAGTTGATGAGGGGTCTAGGCTTCTGAGGTTTTTTCCTCAATATTGTTGAATACTTATTATGTGAAAATGTGTCAAATAATGCTGTATTATTTTTATGGATTCATAATTACTTTTTCAGGAGAAGAAGCTCCTCCTCCTCCAAATCAGGCAAGGAAAGCTGTGCTGTTAATTCTCGTCTCCTGACTTCTTCACAGAGAGAATACCCTTTTCATGGTGGTTTATATGTTGATAAGTTTCTGGCATATAAGGTAGACAAGTTTATCCCTAGAGTGGCAAGTATTTAGGCAAGATACTTCAACTCTGTTCTCTGTTAGTGCAACCCTGTTATTAAAAAGTAGGTTCTTTTCAGTGGTCTCCTGTGCTTAGATTACTATGGCTTTGGAACCTGTGATCACTTCTTGCTACATGTGCATATAGTATTTAACACTGTAGGAACACTAAAGATTGCCTGTTACCTAAATATTGGTTCTAAACAATTCACTTCTGTAATTCCCTTTGCTTCTCAGGTGAAAAGTACGTGACCACAGACAAAGCTGCTGTTCCAAGACCCTCCTTATTCGTGAGAATAAGGTCCAGCAGCGCTCCTCTGCTAGTTGGCTCCTCCACCTTTTGCATCAGGAAGTTATCATCAACGCACTCACAACTGGGAATAATGACAGTTAGACAAGAGATCAGTTTAGACATATTCATTGCCTTTCAAGAGAATAACAAAAATTAGAAACCTATTTATGGAGAACAAGACTGTGTCTTGTCTTATGTCTACATGTGGTGGACAAATATGGTAGGCATATATTTACTACCTTCCAAGAATTGCAATTTGTATAGGATTACTGCATAGTCTTCTCTCTTCCTTGGGCAACCAAAGGAAGAAAAAGTCTTCCTGGAAGGTTTTCATCATGTGTTCAAGCACTTAAAGCACTCAGTGAACCTAAAATTACAGTGACATTTTGTTCATGGATACTTAGCTCAATATTATTAAGACTCTGATATTCAAAGCACTTCTGACACTAAACATTGTAACTCCTGGTAGCTTTTCAGTGGTGGGTCCACTGCCCCATTTGTCAGCATAGATACTAACTTGGATAGCCCTGCAGCGTCCTAGGGCATTTAGAAAAAGGAAGAATATCAAGGCATCTGTGTAATTAGGAGTGATGGTCTTACGTTGCAGAAGGGCTACTATTCCAGCCAGTTTGCTAAAGTGTGGATTGGTATTGCAGCTCTCTGTTTGTTTACCCGATGAACATCTGCACAAAAATCCGATGTCATGTTTTGACAGTGAGATGAAATATTTAGCAGTTTGATCAGTCTGCTTCTCTGCCCATAGTAATATATGGAAGTGTGTCAGTTCTTGTTATTTCAGCTGCAGTTCTTGTGTATCTTTATCTAGGTGCTGATTTGGCAGTTCAGACAAACTCATATCTATCTTAAATGGGACTCTAATGATCTCCTAAAGTTTACTGGTGCTTAAGAGCTTAGCTGCTAGTAAAGGTTTTTAGGTAAAAAAACTCTTCCCAAAAAAGTCACTGGCAATTTTGCCACAAATTCAGTCACCTGAAAAACAGAAACCAACTTCACAGGTTTATATTTCTCTGTAGTGTCACATTATCTAGATCAATTATGTTTATTTCTGATTTAAGTCACTAAGAAGGGTCTTTGTACACTAAAGGTTATTTGCTTATTCAAATGCATGTATAATTATATATTATGAGTCTTGAAAAAACACCACTTTTTGCTTCTTTCTCTCACTTTGAATCAAACAGGAGTAACCTAGAGCTCTCCAGACAAATTTAATGCATATAGCTGTACTGAAATCTTGACTGGCAAGCCACGGTATCTAAGTATGCCTAAGAAAGAAGAGATGGGATTCAATGCAATGCCACAACAAAAAGTTATTGTCAAGCAAGAAAGCTGATCATATGCCCACAAGTGCTGGGTGTGTGCCTGTACCTACTCCTGCCTATCAGCACACATGTCCTGGACCTCTCAAAATTATTCAGGGCTGTGGGAAAATATATCCTTGACCTGAGGAGCCACACAAGCTAGCAATCCTAGGGAACAAGTAATGCAGAGGGAACCTTATTTCACAGACCAGCCATGTAGTTTACCTGGAATGCTCTGGCTGCAGCTATTATTTACTGTTGTGTGTGTCAGTTTCATAGTTTTTAAATATGAGGTTTATTTTTCTCCTTCCTTCCTTCCTTCCTTCCTTCCTTCCTTCCTTCCTTCCTTCCTTCCTTCCTTCCATCCTTCTTTTCCCCAAAATATGCTTCTCTGTTCCAAAAAGGCATCTTTTCAAACTCCTTAGCAGTTCTCAAATCAAAATGAAGCATTTCAGTGAGTGGGAACAATGCCTGCTGATACAGCAACAGGAGGAAAAGTGATCAAGCACTCATCAAACATGAGCTTTTGGAGTAATGAAAAGATCCCTGGGTGAGACCAGTGTTTGAGCTTGAAGATACACTATATTCCTGAGCAAAGCAAGGTTTTTGCTTTCTTCTAGTACCATAGAATGGCTTCAGTTGGAAGGGACCTTTAAAGGTCATCTAGTCCAACCCCTCTCCAGTGAGCAGGGACACCTTCAACTAGATCAGGTTGCTCAGAGTCTCGTCCAGTCCGACCTTGAAAGTTTCAAGGGAAGGTGCATCTACCACCTCTCTGGGCAACCTATTCCTGTGTTTCACCACCCTTGTCGTAAAGAGTTTCTTCCTCATACCTAGTCTGAATCTACCCTCTTTTAGTTTAAACCATTACCCCTTGGCCTATCACTAAAGGCCTGCTAAAATGTTTGTCTCCTTCTTTCTTTAAAGCACTCTTTAAGTACTGGAAGGCTGCTATAAGGTGTCCCTGGAGCCTTCCCCAGGCTGAACAACCCCAGCTCTCTCAGCCTGTCCTCATAGGAGAGGTGTTACACCTCTCTGATCATTTCTGTGGCCCCCATCTGGACCTGCACCAACAGGTATGGACTCCAGAGCAAGATGCAATACTGCAGGTTGGGTTTCATGAGAGGAGAGTAGAAGGGAAGAATCACCTCCCTCGACCTGCTGGTCACTCTTCTTTTTATGCATCCCAGGATATGGTTGGCTTTCTAGGCTGCAAGTGCATATTTTTAGCTCATGTCCAGCTTTTCATCCACCAGTACCCCCAAGACCTTCTCCTCAGGTCTGCTCTCAATCCCTTTATCCTCCAGCCTGTGTTGATAGTGAGGGTTGCCCCAAACCATATGCAAGACTTTGCCTTGTTGAACCTCACAAGGTTCACATAGGCCCACTTCTCGAGCTTGCCCAGGTCCGTCTGAATGATATCCTGTCCCACAGGCGTGTCAACTGCACCACTGAGCTTGGTGTTGTCTACCAACTTGCTGAGGGTGCACTTTATACCACTATCTATATAATTGATGAGGATATTAAACAGTACTGGTCCCAATACCGAGGGACACTACCCATCATAGATCTCTACCTGGACATTGAACTGGTGACCACTAGTGTCTGGATGTGACCATCCAGCAAATTCCTTATCCACAGAACAGTCCAGTCATCAGATCCATATCTCCCCAATTTAGAGAGGAGGATGTTGTGAGGCATTGTCAAAGACCAGTCGGAAGTCCAGATAGACAACATCCATAGCTCTTCCTTTGTCCACTAATGCTGTCACTCCATCATAGAAGGCCCTTGCTGAAGCCATGCTGGCTGCCTTGAATCACCTCCTTGCCCCCCATGTGTGTTAGCATAGCTTCTATGAGAATCTGTTCCATGATCTTCCCAGGCACAGAGGTGAGGCTGACAGGTCGGATGTTCCCAAGGTGGTCCCTTCTACCCTTTTTAAAAATGGGTGTGGTGCAATGTTTCCCTTTTTCTATTCCCCAAGGACTCTACCTGACTGCCCTGACTTTTCAAATGTCATGGAGAGTGGCTTGGCAACTACAACAGCAAATTCCTTCAGGACTCTGGGACGTCTCTCTTCAGAACTCATGGGCTTATGTATGTTCAGGTTCCTCAGATGGTCTCAAACCTGATTTTCTTTCACAGTGAGAGCAACTTTGCTCTCCCAGTCCCTACCTTGTGGTCCATCCACTCAAGAGGTGTGGAAGAGAGGTTGCCAGTGAAGACTGAAGCAAAAAATGTGTTGAGCACCTCAGCCTTCTCCTTGTCCATTGTTTCCAGTTTGCCAGCTGTGTTCATCAAGGCAGGGTACACTTTCTTTGACCTTCCTTTTCTGGTTGACATACCTGTAGAAACCCTTCATATTATTCTTTGCATCCCTTGCCAAGTTCAGCTCCATTATGGGTGTATGCCCTTTAGTTTGACCAGCTGGAGGACTGTGCTGAGGAAACAGACCTGGGGGTACTGATTGATGCTCGGCTGAACATGAGCCGACAGTGTGCCCGGGTGGCCAAGAAGGCCAAAGGCATTCTGGCTTGCATCAAAAACAGTGCTACTAGCAGAAACAGGGAGGTAATTGTCCCCCTGTACTCGGCACTGGTGCGGCCGCATCTCAAGTACTGTGTTCAGTTTTGGGCCCCTCACTGCAAGAAAGACATTGAGGCCCTGGAACGTGTTCAGAGGAGGGCCACGAAGCTGGTGAGGGGTCTGGAGCACAGGCCTTATGAGGAGCGGCTGAAGGAGCTGGGATTGTTCAGCTTGGAGAAGAGGAGGCTCAGGGGAGACCTTATAGCTCTCTATAACTTCCTCAAGGGAGGTTGTGGTGAGCTGGGGGTCGGCCTCTTCTCTTGTGTAATCAGTGATAGAACTAGAGGGAGTGGTTTCAAGCTGAGACAGGGGAGGTTCAGGCTGAACATTAGGAAGTATTACTTCTCGGAAAAGGTAATCAGGCATTGGAATGCACTGCCCAGGGAGGTGGTGGAGTCACCGACCATGGGAGTGTTCAAGAAACATTTGGACGTTGTGTTGAGGAATACGATTTAGCTGGAAAGTATTGGTAATGGTTGGACTAGATGATCTTCTAGGTCTTTTCCAACCTTGACAATTCTGTGATTCTGTCTCAATTCATCCATGCCAGTCTCTTGCAGTCCTTCCCTGAATTTTTTTAAGTGGGGATCAAGAGGTCATGCGCTCTATGGAAAGCATCCTTAAAGATCTCCCAGCTCTTTTCTGCTCTGTTGTCCCTGAGGGCAGTTTCCCAGGGAGTCCTTTTGACAACTGCTCAAACAGCTGGACATTTTCTTTCCTAAAACTCTGAGTCCTGACCTTACCCTTCGTCTGACCTATATCCTTCAGGACTGCAAACTCCACCAGTGTATGACCACTGCAGCCCAGGCTGTCTCCAATCCTGACATCACCAATTAGGTCACTTGTGTTGGTGACTGACAGGTCCAGTAACACCTCACCTCTGGTAGGGCTGTCTATTACCTGGCTTAAGAAGTTATCCTCAATGCACTACAGGAATCTCCTGGATTGCCAGCAGCTCACTGTGATACTTTTCCAGCAGATATCGGGGTTGTTGAAATCCCCCAGCAGGACAAGAGACTGTGAGGGTGATGCCTTCTGCAGCTGGAGTAGGAAAGCTTCGTCAATAGACTCCTCTTGATTGGGCATCCTGTAGTAGACACCAGCCACAAGGTTGCCTTTGTTTTTTGGACTCTAATTCTTACCCTCGAGCTTTCAGCCCGCTCATGGCTGTTCTTCAGAGACAGCTTTTCACAGTCTATCAATTTCTTCATGTAAAGGGCAACCCTTCCACTCCTCCTTCCTTTCCTGTCCCTTCTGAACAGCCCATAGCCATCAATAGCCACACTCCCATCATGGGATTAATCTCAATCAGTTTCAGTAATGGCAGCTATATCTTAGCTTTCTAGGCAAATGGTGACTTCCAACTCCTGCTGCTGGCTGCCCATGCTGCGTGCACTTGTGTAGAGAAGCTTCAGCTGGGCTGTCAGCCATGTCACCTTCTTAGAGGAACATTCCCTAGTGTTTCCTTGTTGGCTCCTACTACCTCAGGAGCCCCCAGCTCATCTTCATAAGTCTTCGAGTGTGCTGCAGTGTACCCAGAACACCTCAGAACAACAGGGTGAGGGCCCTCGCCAGCACCCCATCCCTCTAACCTTGGCATGTTGTCCCATGGCTTGTCACAGGTGGCCTGATATTATCACCCTTTCCCTTCAAGTCTAATTTAAAGTTCTGTCAATGAGCCCCACTAGCTTGTGAGCAAAGACCCTCTTCCCCATTTGAGAAATGTGAATCTCATCTGATGCCAGCAGGCCTGGTGCTGTGTAGGCCATTCTATTATCAAAAAACACAAGATTGTGGCAGTGACAGCAGCCAGGGAATCATGCCTTAATAGCCTGGGTCTGTCTATCTCTTCCAGTGTCACTGCCCACAACTGAAAGGATAGAAGAAAAAATAACCTGTGCTCCAGATTCCCTTACTAGCCATCCCAAGGCCCTGAAGTTTCTTTTGATAGCTCTTGCCCTACACACTGTGGCTTCATTGCCACCTGCATGGAAGAGCAGGGCCATACTAGGCTAGGAAGTTTCCTAGTGATGTCCTTAACCCAGGCCACAGGGAGTCAGCAGACTTCCCTATTAGGTGGGTATGTCCAGCTCCTCAGAAGAGGAGTCACCTACAACTATATCCCATCTTTTCTTTCTCGAGGACATGGTTGTGACACAGGGGTTGAGTGTTTCTGAGCTTGGCAACACCTCTGGCGCAGATGGGCCACAATCTGCATGATCCATTGACCGGTCTTCTAAATCCAGAACCTTGTACCTGTTTTACAGAGGTACCTGCGAAGGTAAGGTGGGCAAAGAGGGGCTTCGCCTGCCACCTCGAGCATGAACTTGCCTCTATCCTTATGTGGCCACAGTAAACAAGGTGAAATTGTTTTGGATGGGTACCTTGGTACAGAAATAGCTTCTCTCTAAATTCTCATAGGTTTGGATAGGTGTGACAGCACTCTGTGACATGGCTTTGGATTTGCCCTGATATAGTAATACTCTTCCCTTCTTCAAAATAATTCATAAGTTCAGCAAACCACTGTGTAAGCTGGCAACAGCAGATAATACCCATAGAGCAGAAATAACAAGGGGTTCAGTGTGGAAAGCAAGTCACATCTCTTTTCTTGCAGTGCTACAGACACATACACACAGATACACAGAGAGATAAGAATCTGAAAGCCAAGTCCAGATCTTATGATTCATAATCCACTGCAGCATATTTAAGACTTCCATCTGCAGGCTTAAGTTATATCTAAACGTTATTATTTTCTTTAACCAAAACCTCACCTGGCATCACAACCATTTCCCACCTCCACTGTAGAAGTGGCTCCTTCCTTGGATGCCCAATACCTATTCTTATCTTTCGGGTTCCTGGACAGCTCAGCAACAGTCAGAGTGAGAAATCCCAAGCCTTTTAATTGAGTACAACAACAGCAGCAGTCTCCAGACCCTCCTTTGCTCTTTAAATGCACAAACATGAAAGCTAATGGAGAGATGGAGGTGAAATTGCTCTGTCACTGTTGTATCTGGAAATGTCTCTTGCCCTTTATATACTCTTTTATAAATCAGTGTAAATACTCTCCAGCTGGAAATGTGCATGTACTATTACAAAACACAGATATTGTAATTTTCAGAGGCAAGAGCAACAGGGTAAAATATTTGCATTTTTCCATTTTATCATGCTTTTCCCCAACTACCTCGAAGCCTTTTTTTTTCCAACCTGAAACACCAAAATATTAAAAAAATGAGAAGCTGGTAAAAACAGTCCTTAGAAACCATCACCCAGATACAGACAACTTACACGCTTCTCTCTTTCCTCATTCAAGAAAAGGAAGATAGTAAGTGTGCAATGCTTTTCTGCTTCCTCATAGTATGAGAGCTTGGAAAAATCTATGACCTAAAGCAGTCAAGAAGCTGTTGAAACTGTGGGGGAAATGCTGGCCGGGACCAGATTATTGCATTTGCAAAGATTCCTTGAAAACCTTTCTCACTCTACACTCCTAAATGAATGGAGAAAGGCATCTGCTTCAAGTCCTGTAGCATAAACCTCTGAATACTCTAAATCCAAGTTGAGAGTCATCTTGTACTCACCTTTATGTGTGTATTCTTACTGAATTGCAAGAAAGCACCTCCCATATTTGGGTAAGAATGTGACTTCTCAGTGCATTTCTGCCACTTGTGAAATATAAACCATCATGAACGCCAAAGAATTTGTATCCATTTCATTTTTTTCATCACACACACGAGGTACAGATAATGGACACAGGGTGTTTATAGACAGGTTTAGAAATTGGGAACCTCTACCTCTAGGATCAGAGTTTTCCAGAGAGAGAGACTAGCATGTCTCTGCACAGTTCCTCCCTGGGTTAAGCACATTAAAAGTTCAGGAATGGAAATGTCTCCATCCATGGATGGACAGTGCAAAAAAGATCACCCCTCACACTATGGCATTCAGCAGGAAACATTTGTGTTGTCTCTTTCTACTATTTCACCACCTCCCAGATTGAGGTTTGTCACTGTGACTTCGGTGTACGTCCATATAGATCTTCTGCTCTGCTTTGACACCAGCTCTGCATCTGGCCCAGGGATCAGTGTTGGGAGAAAAAAAAAAAAATCAGACAATTTTGTCTCCACAGAACACAATAATCCTCAGCTGTTCAGTCAGCTACAAGGAAAACATCTGTAATTACGTAGGATTTCTGCACAGACTAAGCATTTGTCATGTCTCTCAAGTGCAATATCGTTTTAACAAGCTTCAGTGTCTCTTTTCTAATATAAATCAAAGCAATTGGAAAAGTGAGCAGGATCATGGTGGAAATTGTAAATGCTTACAAATCCTCCATACTATGAACAGAGGAGGAGACCTTTCAGTTTCCATGCTGGTTGGAAAGCACTTGCTACTGCTATCCCCAAATCGCACAAATCAAGTGAAAACAGTCAGGTGTAGGGTGGACAGAAGCTATGTGAAACTCCAAAATAGGCAGATGGAGCCCAGTTCACCCCAATGAATATTAATGTTCAAAACTATGTTGCCTTTAAAAATATTTACACTAGCTTAGCTTTTTGCCCTAGACTAAACTTGCTGATTATTTTTTTAAAGTTACGTAGAACAATGCAAAATAAAAAGCGATCTCATCACAGTCTTCCTAAGCTTAAACCAAAAATTTCATTATCATGGAAAAACTAATCGTAGAGATTTTTTTGGGTTATCAGGGCTCCACATCAGCCCCAAAACTCGATTTCCAACCTAGTTTGAATAGGGATCACTGGAACGCCTCTTATCAGGTGATTTAGCCCAAAATTTTAATAAGTTATATTTTGGGGCTATTTGATACTGTTTTGTTACATTTCAGAGACATTCCCTCTTTCCAGTTACCTATCTGGCTTACAGTAATGTGTATAGTGGTGTTGCATGGAAGAGTCTGGAGGGGAGGTGATGTCACCCGAAGAGAAAACACAGGACATTAACTGGCAATTCACGCCCTTCCCCACAAGATCTGTGCTGACCCATCTGCATTGGAAACATCACCGAGGTCTACCAAGCCATTAGGATGTTAGCACGTTGTTAGAAACTAAAAGATTTCGTCTTGCTGTTTCATCTTGATTCTGACTTTCATTTTAAGTTACCTTGTCTCTTCTGTCCCATTAAATTGATTTGTTATGCTAAATTTGTGCCAAATAAATAATGACCTTCCTAAATAGCTTGTGCTGAAGCAAGGCAAGGATTAAATTATATCCAACCATTTTAGTGTCTGGGGCTCTATGAAAAAACACACTGAAGATACTAGAAACTGTGCAACTCCTCAACACATCTGGTTGCTACCGTATTGATTTCTGGCGCTTTAATGCTATATGGAAAGAGTTGCTTTGAAGGCTTCTGAGAGCACAGAGTTTAGCTCTCATCACAGAAGTCTCACATGATAGCTGCAAACTGCAGATTAAAACTCCAGTAAGTAGTGGAAGAAAAATGTGCATTCACGTATATTCCATGAACAAATAACTGACACACCCCTCTGAATTAATAACTATTGTTTTAGTTAATTTTTAGCCTAAATAGTACATAACCAAAGGCAGAAATAACCTAGGTACTCTGACACCTTTTCAGCCTTTGAAGGGGACCTGAGCTCCTATCCCAGCCTTGCATAGCACATAAACGCATCGGAAAACGTTGCCTAAAAATCAAGAGGGAATCTCTGTCCCCACTGAAGTCAATGGCAAAATCCTTGCTAGCCACAATCAGCTCAGCCTTTAGCCCAAAGCTGAAGATCCTATAGATCACCTAAAAGAGGAGAGAACCAAAACCAAGACTCCAGTATGTCTGTCTGCTTTCCTAGGCAAAACAATACCTGTCATACCAGCTGTAACTATTGTTATCACTAGTATTACTACTTGTCACTGTTATTATTACTATTCAAAATGTTACTACACTAATAGTATTGACTTCCTAACAGATTACTACTCTGTCTAGACAACTTTTTTTATTTCACATGGTAATATTTCTGGCCAGATGTACATCAACTTCTGCTGCTCTTTTCAAACATGGTATTTAATGAGAAATTCAGGAACAACATAAAATTTTGTCAGGAGTTAGATGCTGAAAATACTGTGGATAGAGCAGAATAAGTACCAGCAACTTTAATAACTAACCAAAGAATACATCTACTCTATCAGCCATGACAAGTAGTTTCCTTCTGCATGGGAGAAGTCTCACAGAAATACATCATGAAATGTAATTAGACACATGCATTAATGCTTTTGACAAGAAAGAGAAATGCTTCTCAGATGCTACTGTTCACCGTGAGATAAATAACAATATGGAATAGTTAACAGCAGAATGAATTATAAAAAAAAGGGAAGCTGTTCACCAGATTTAGCTAGAAGATAGTGATGTTTCACTAGAAGAAAGAAGACTTTATATTTAAACAACATCTCTACTTGCACCAGACGAAATGAAGAGAGAAGCACAAATTGTTTACCTAGATAGTAAATACTTTAGTAGAAGACTATAAACCTGAGAAGCAAGAATTGCCTTACTAGCCCAGACCAAAGCTCTGACTAGTTCGCTGTCACATCTCCAACACAGGCCACAGAAAGGCTTTAAGGTGAAGAGTACAAGAATCAAGCCATATGACTTAGATGGGATATTAGAAAAAAGTTCTCCACCAAAAGGGTCGTCAAGCACTGGAGCAGCCTACTCAGGGAAGTGGTTGAGGTGTCCTTGGAGGTATTTAAAAGGTGTGCAGATTTGGTACTTAGGGACATGGTTTAGTGGTGGACTTGGTAGTGTTAGGTCAACAGTTGAACTTGACAATCTTAACAGACTTTTCCAACCTAGATGATTCCAGGATTCTATGATTTACAATGAGTGATCAACCAGGAGCAAGGGCAGTCTTTCCCCTGTCATACTGAGGTATGATGTCCCAAAACGTTCCATCTTATCTGGAGCTGGTCCCTGAAGAGCCCTGCCTGATGCTAGTAACTCTCGCATTCCGTGGGATCAAGTCCATTTAAAAATATGTCACTACTGGCATATCTTAAATTCAGTATAATCTACCAAATAGGTATATAAATATAGATTAGATATAAATACAGATACAAATAGAGATAGATGATATAGACAGACACATATAGATTAGGTATATAGATACATATACATATACATATAGATAGATGGTACAGGTGTAGATGTAGATGGATAGAGATATAGATATATAGGGCAATGCCAAAAGCATGCAGCCAAAATATCTCAAAGAGTTTCCAGTTTCCTCTTAAGTATCTAATATTGAGGGTGCATGGCAAAAACATGTTTTGAATTTTAATTAAACAGGTGTATTTTATGCTTTGTCAAGACAGAAGACTGTTGCAGACCATGATCACAGCACAGCAAGTGCAATGGCAAACTGAAAAAGTTTGTACGTGTACTAATGCTATGACACAAAGTTGTCCAAGGCACCAGTCTTCTTGAATTTGCTATTATTTTTAAGAAAAAAATCCCAGGCAACAATGTGTCTAGAGGTCAAATTAGTTTTCTTAAAACAAAAGGATAAAAGCAGGGGGAAAAAACAGGTCTCATCATAAAAATATTAATTATCTTACAACAAATATTGAAGATGTGGTCTTGAGAAATGAAATCATTCCAGCAAGTCTAAGATCTTGTGTTCAGTTGAAGAAAGATTACTTTTATATCTATATAAACTAATTAATTTTAACTCAACATGTGTTCATGTTTGATGTAAAGTTAATTTGTAATGTGATTCAAAGACAAAATTGGTATAGTTCACAAGTGGGTGCTGTCTAGGCTGCTTTGCTGTTGTCAACGTGATGTAAGAGGATTCTAGTTTTCTCAAGGAATTTGGTCACAGTCAAGTCATATTCTTTTATTTTTATTTGAATTTTGTCTTTCAGGACATAATTTGGACAGTGACTGCGAATGGGGAAGAAGGGGTGAAATAGAGAACTACAGGGAAGGTAACTTAAGATTGAAGAACCAGGTCTGCAAAAATCAGAGTCAGAATAAGGTCAGCTGCAGAGATTTAGTTGGGTCCCCCAGTGTTCAGAGCTGTTTAGCTAATAGACAAGGACTGTGTAACAAGACAGATGACTGCAGGTGTAACAAGGAGGTTTCTTCATTTATAGTCTTAAACACTGCCCTAAAGAGTTGGTTCCAGCTCAGATATCTACCTCAAAGTTCCTGCATAACAAGAGACAAGTTGCTTCAGTATTTTACAGATCACAGTGTATGACACATTTTTTCAAGTGCTACTGAGCAAGGCGGCATATAGAAGAGCTGAGCCCTCATAGCTGCAGCTGAAGGCAATGACAACTGGTCTTTGACATCTTCATGTGGCTTATGATGGTGAACCACTTTGTATTACCAAACATTTTAACAGATGCATTTTTCTAGTTGCTCTTAAAATCACCCTTACATCTGTGAAATAGGTATAAATAATCCTATTAATTCATTGAAATATATGAAGTCTTGTGTTTGAGGCACTCAGACAGTACAGTGACAAACGTCTTTTAAAAGTCTGTGAAGAAATTAATTGTTTTCTTCAAGTAGGGCTTGAAATGTGTGTGACAAAGAAGGAAGGTAAAACTAAGCGTCAAATAACTGCTCATATAACCGAGCACAAAGGAACATGGGTAACTTTGGAGAAAAACAAGTGTGCATGTAATTCCTGTATCAGAAGATACAAAGTGGCAGCTGAAATGAGATTGGAGACAATTCTGACACTCTGTACTGTTTAAGTGTTTTACTTTGGAACCTTCTAATCATACTTGTTTTTCACCTTTTCCAAGGGTGGAGTGTTTTAATTTTTTAAATCAACAGAAAACCACTATTCAAAATAAGGCTACTGTTTGTCACTGATTAGGCACAGAACTACCTTACTCTTGGGAAAATGTTCACGAAAATCTTCAGGTGCCTCACAGATAATCTCAAAACACTTCATAATAACATCAGGGTGACTACATACAAAACCACCTCACCCTAGCTCAAGAGCTCAGATTTGCTAAGAAAACCTTGTAAATGTTCCTACTGTTCTGTTGAGCTGCTTGTGTGTCTTTTGTGAATAAATGGAGACTTCTGCCTGCACCAGGATGCTCTCAGAACGACTGTGTCTCATGCATAGGGTCATACTTTTTAACAAAATATTAGAAAACTGGCAAGCAACTATGTGCTGTAAAAAGCTAAACTTGTCTGTTTCTGACATTCAGTTTAGGTTAGGACATATTAGCAGATGATGAAAGACATTCAGCTCTTTTCTTAAAGCTCTATACTCCTTTCTCTCCCCCTTCCAGCTCTTTGGAAGCACTAAGCAACATTTTCAGTATCCAAAAGCAAAATGCTCCCTTTGAAAATGCTGCATGCAAGGCAAGGCTGTTGACATTTCACTTGAGCTCAGGTCAAAACCTTCCCCCAGGCAGGATGTGAGGGGGTTTTATAGAAGCTTTCAGAGTCACTCCTGAAAGAGCCAACACCCATGCATGCCCCAAACACTACTCATCATTGCCCTTGCTGCAAGACAGACTCTCCAGAGACTATCCTTCAGCCACCTACATCATCATTGACCCCACTGTCAGCTGAAAGAAGCTGGTGCCCATCTCAGCTGGAAGTGCTCGACCCTTCTGCAGAGTAGGATGGTGGTTTGGGGAGACAGTAGATGGGGGTTTTTTGTTTGTTTTCTCATGGTTTTTGTCAACCGCATGGATCCTGCTAAGTATAGTGGCTCATTTCTTGCAGTAACATCTTGCACTGAACAGGATGAGACTCCTCATACCTTTGCCCTTCCTAGTCCTTACAGCCCAGATGGCTATAGTCCTGTGTGACCACTCAAGTACATGCATAATCCATCACTATGTATTATATTAACCAGACACAAGATGTCTTAAATATCTTACTGACTTACAAAAGACTGCACTGCATGGCTGCTTCTGCATAAAAAGCTTATAATATCTATTTACAGGTGTTTTAGCTACGTACTATTTCATCAGTTCTGCAGCCAGGACCACCTAGGGTAGTCTTTGGAAGGATGAGATTGTCCAACCAGGATATTGTGTGGTACTTTTAAGCATATGATATGGACAAAACCAAAGTTGAACCCAGGAAGGTTCCTGCACCGCATAGTTAACTGTGTAATTGTGAAAGTGGACAGGACTTGAGTCTATCACCTGGTTACAAGAGGCTCCATCATCTCCAACCAGTCCATTGTCTCCCTTCTGATGACTACTAGCTGTGGAAATCATGGGTCGCCCCTGAATGAACAACTCAGGAGCATTGGGTGCACACACAAGCACAGTCCTGATATCCAGCTGCACTGTGGTAGATGGGTAGATGGTTGGGTGGATTTGCTTTACCTGCAGAAAATTTCAAGCTCTGGATGTCAGCATCACCTAGAAAATGCCCATTTCCCATGTTCAGGTCATAGCATTTAAGGAGTTTCTGATTATCTCCAATATGCTACTTTCTGTGAGCTACATCTTTTTCACTCTCTTTTTCATGTGGGTAGTCAGGTTGTAATAAGCATAAGAGAAACTCTGCTACTCCTCCACAGCAGAGCATGGCAAGGGCTTTGGGCAGACATAGACACAGGTCATGGGAGGAAAATGGCACACGAAAAACAACTGGTTTACACAGAGGCCAATGCTGAAGATGCAGTAGCAGGCTTAACTAAAGTCTTCTGCTGCTCCACTGTCTCACAACATCTGCTGCCCACGTCCTCTTAGCAGGAAGCAGGAATGTTTTTTTTGCACAAGAAAAAAATAACATTTGGGTGTGAGAGAGTATACTCTACTGCCAAGACAAGATTGCTCAAACTCTTTGCACTGAAACACAGTTCCCATTTCCTAAGAGAAGTCTTACCCTGACAGGAGAAATGAAAATTCAAAACACACTTTTCCTGCAGGCTAAATTCAGCTTTGTAAGCCTAAAAAAAATCACACAGTAGCAATCCACATACAGTGCATGTAACAAAGGAAAGAAGATTCTTTTTACCCAGCAGTTGGGTTATTTCTAATGTTAAGCTTTCCAAGAAAATGGTGAATGCTGAGCACGTCTGCTGCACCGTGGTGAGAAACCCAATGCAGGCCTCAGTCAAGAAGTATAGCTGCTCAGTAGTGCTTGACTAGTTTGTCATATCTTGTTTGCCACAGGGCCATGAATGAGGACTCCACAAAAAAATTTGCTTGTCTTGCTAAATCTTGTTCAACCAAGTCTTTCCAGTTTGTCATCTGCTGTGCAAGACCTGAAGAAATAAAAATCTACAAGGCAACAGATTTGTGAAAAGGGGAAGTTTTTAATGTGAAAATTGGCATAAAACAAAATGTGATTGTTTACTACAGGGGCAGATTAGACACCTACTAGTTAAAGGTAAATGTTTCTAAAAGGTATCAAGAAAATAATAACACCTATTCATCAATATCATTAAATGAGAGGAAGGAAGAGCTAGATAAGGGGAGAAAATAGCAACAGGGCAGCTCATTCGGTTTCCACAGATCACTTTCCAAACAGCCTATATCCTCTTCTGTTCAGGAGGAACAATCTTCATGAGCACTGGTGCTAAGGAGTGAGGTGACATGATTTTGCAGGTGTAGGATGAAGGAGGCTGTAAGAATCCCCCATACCAACCCTACCATGAGTTTCTGCTCCCTACAGAGCCTTACCCAGATGCTTTCCCAGCAGGGACTGTTTCCTTTCTCTGGTCCTTGAACAACATTATGTGAGACTGAATCTGGAGGTGTCAGTTGTGATAAGGATTTTTACAGGGAAAACAACAAGTGGCATGTCCTTTTCCAAACTGGCGACAAACTGAATAGCCCAGAGAGATCAGCAAAGGAGGAGAGCTCAGAATGTGACACCTATTTGGAAAGTGGAATGCGACACACTCTAAAAAGTTTATTTAAGATATTGAAGAACATGTGCAAAACATAAGAATTTCATACAAATCTGAGTCTCAGTCAAGCTCTTCACTCCCAAGACCTTAAAAGGACAGAGAGGGATAAAATCTGGCATGCTGAGAGAGAAACTGTTTGCAAAAATACCAGGAGAAAAGCTAGCTTTTCAAAACCCTATTTCTCTTCCCTATTTTATGAGACAATGCCTTCCAGATGGGCACCTGGAATTTCCGTGAATAGCATTCATGTGCAACGGCTGTCATTAAAAAGGTGTAATCATTATGCTGATACCGAGTGTATTCAATAAGTTCTGAGAGTTACCTGCTCCTGGAGTGTTTACTCTCCAGTGATTCATTTTTTCCATTCATTAAGTGCCATTATTATTTTATTTTCTCAATCCCAGGGAAAAGGTGTACAGAATTAAAGTGCTAGATGAAAAGCTTTCATTCTGTTAAGTGCTTAAGGGGAAAGCTTGTGTAAACACCAGGAGAAAATAAAAATTACTCATTTCCATTCCTTTATTTCTGAGGAGTGACTGATTTCTCTGTCAACAGCTTAGCAAGGCCGGACCAGAAGTTGTTCCTCAAGTGAATAATAATGAGAAAAGAATGTGATTTGCGGTGCCTGTTTAATTCTGAGTTATGTGTTGGCCTTTGCTTTAGATTAAGTAGCTTTTACACTAAAATAGGATAGAGCCTTGGCCCAAACAAATCAGTGGAAAAGTGGGTTGGGCCTTAAAAGGATCATCCTCTTACTGAGAATGGTTGAAAGAGGCTGCTGGGTTTTTTTCTGTCTCGTTTTCCTATAATAACCATTTTCACTTTACAGTATTCTTCTGTCCTTTTAGTAATGACTAAAGACCTGCAGTAGAGCATTTGCAGCATAATAAATACAAAACCAGATAGTTTAACTGAGAAGATTTATCTTCTGTTTTCAAATTACCAGCATTTCATCTCAAAGATGCCTCTCAGGCTTACAGGCTATCAGTAAAGAGCTGTGACTCTGCTCATAAATCAGTGCAGAAATTAGTAACAATATGTAGTATTCAGTTGGTAAAAATTCAGGCAGGAACTCTTAATGACCCAGCAGCCCAGACAATCCACCAGCAAAAGACTCTGCAAAACTCACACCAGGAAGACACCCAGAAGGCTGTGACACATCTCCTATACCTCTCTTTTTCTGTTAGGCCAACAGAAAAAGTCTACAAACATGTATCTCAAATCTATGCATTTCAAACAAGGTAGAACAGCAACTTGACCCAAGATTGACAAAGGGCAAAGTAAGCATGAACTGAGGCAAAGGATTAATTCGTTACTACGGATATTTCCTATGGGATATAAAGATCTGTCCAAGAACTGCTTTGTTGTTACCAGCCAAGAGGTACTCGAAAGATCAAGACAGCATCCCTCATCTTCGTGCTTCACACAAGTACCCTAGCCAGACAACCTGAACACATACATCTTGGTGCTTGTGAGTGTGAGAGCCCGAGAAGCTAACATCAAACTGCTTAAAGATTTTGTATAATAAAATTGGCTTCCTCTTCCTTAAGAACATATATCAGATTTTGTGAAATTAATTTGGTGCTGAAGTCTTGATCATGAAAGGAAAGAATGTGCAGCACCTCGTAGAGCTGAAAGCATCCAAGGGATCACAAGCACAAATACAGGCTGGGAGGAGTATGAATCGAGAGCATCCCTGAAGAGAAGGACTTGGGGGTGTTGGCTGATGGGAAGCTCAACCTGACCTAGCTGTGTACAGTCACAGCCCAGGAAGCCAGCTGTATCCTGGGCTGCATCAAAAGAAGTGTGACCAGCAGGTCTAGAAAGGTGATTTTCCCCTTCTTCTCTGCTCTCGTGACACCCCACCTGGGGTATTGCATCCAGCTCTGGGACTACCAACATAAGAGGGGCATGGACATGTTCGAACAGGTCCAGAGGAGGGCCATGAAGATGGTCAGAGGGCTGGAACACCTCCCATATGAGGACAGGCTGAGAGAGTTGGAATTGTTCACCATGGAGAAGAGAAGGCTCTGAGGAGACATTATAGTGGCCTTCCAGTACTTAATAGCGGTTACAGAAGAGATGGGGAGGCACTCTTTATCAGGGGGTATAGTGATAGGATGAAGAGTAACAGTTTTAAGCTGAAAGAGGGTAGATTTAGGTTAGATATTAGGAAGAAATTTTTTACTGTGCGGACGGTGAGACACTGGAACAGGTTGCCCAGGGAAGCTGTGGATGTCCCATCCCTTGAGGTGTTTAAGGCCAGGCTGGATGAGGAGCAACCTGCTCTAGTGGGAGGGAACCCTGCCCATGACAGGGGTGTTGAAACTAGATGACCTTTAGAGGTGCCTTCCAACCTAAACCATTCTATGATTCTATGACTATTGCAACAATGAGAGCCTCACAGTGGTTATTGTAAACCACAGAAACTCAAGCCTCAAAATCCCAGGCACAGACAATCAGGGGAAAAAACCCACAGCAAGCAGCTGAAGCTGTCAGGGCCCTTGCCTAGAAACAAAATCAAAAGTCTTTTTCTTCCAACCATATGAACTCGTGGGAGAAAAAACAAGATGTGAAAAGAAACCTTCACTGTCAGCCGTGCAGACCAAAGCCATGCATAGTCTGCCTCAGACAGGAAAAGCTATTTGACTGTAAAGATGATGGGTGTCTGGAGGGCCGCCCCAGGCCAGCAGTGCCTCCTGAGTCTCAACGAGAGGCTCCAGCTCCTCTGACTTCTGGTTTTAACTGTCCAGTTCTGAAGACCGAACTGCAACAACAGGACAATGTGAGGTGTAGAGGGAAGTGGTGTGTAGAAGTACAGAGCAGCTCTCCCCCAAATCCAGAGCTAACTTTGAAAAAAAATTAAGAAAAAAAATTACAGCTGTTCTGAAAGATGAATAAAAGCTTATTTTCGACTACCTAAATAACACATATTATATCACGCAAGGAAAAATACTTAGGCAAAAGGACGTGTAAGTTACTATTAAGGTCATCAAAGAGTAGACCAAGGTGACAGCCAGCCTGGACCTGAGAAGTGGCAACACTAACCCTCTTTGTTTTTTATAAAAGTCTCTTTAAATACTTCTTGTGCACTTTTTTCTGCAGAATTATTTATTTTGAGATAAAATACATTGTATGTCTATTTGTTTATGATTTTATGTTTCTTTGTTTTTTTACAAACCATTAGGTTTATAAACTCTTTTATCTGTCTGTTTCATTTATTCAGACTACAATAGATCAGACAGGATTAGTTGCTTAGCAACTTTTCAGTGGCAGAATCTATTTTGGAGAATTTGCAACGCTCGTAGTAGAGGTGAGAAAAATTTATAATATCATAAGCCAACCAGAAAATGTGTTTCAACAACAAAGATTTCTTACAAGGCTTCTATTTGAGTGAGAGAGGATTGCAGATTTCTACCAGAATGTTCTTCTGGCAGAGGGATAACGTATTTAAAATGGAGAAACTAATAAGAAGGCAAGAAAACAGAGGTAGATTTGGATGAAGTGATACTATAGCTTTCTTAAGTATATTCCTTTTCTTCCTGTACCGTAGCTGTACCCTCTGCTCCTGCTGCTGGACTCCTGTGTTTGCAGAAAGGGTAAACAGAATTCAAGCCCTAATGAAGGTCTGACAAATATTGTTTCTTTCCTACCTATTAATAACTGCAAAGGAGGCTGACATATAATGGCACGATTAAAAAAATTGAACATATTCAGGAAATACGCCATCTGTCGCAAAATATTTCACACAGTGCTGAGGATACTGTAGATTGCTTGAACACAAATTCCCTCAGATGGCAGAATAGATGGTGCCACTTCTGTGATCTTTCCCAATTTACAAAACATTCTCAAACACAAGTTTCAGCACAACACTTACACTACTATACTTCAGCACATAAAAACTACATCCTCCTCTGGTCTTTCTCCAGAGATATTTCTAACATTCACACTGTGATTACAACATGCAGTGTGTCCCACCTGGATTCTTCAAACCTGGAGATGAACAGCAGCATCTCTGAGTTCTGTTTTGCTTTTTTTTTAATGTTTATACTAATTTCCTTGGGATCTCTACGTTTAACAGAATGAGTTAACACTTGACTGGGTCTCAGCACCACCTACAACATGACCAGAAGGTTGAGGGAGGTGATTCTCCCCTTCTACTCTGCTCTTGCGGGACCCCACCTGCAGTACTGCATCCAGCTCTGGAGTCCCCAGCAAAGAATGACATGGACCTGTTGGAGCAGACGAGGGCCACAGAAATGGTCAAAGGGATATACCACCTCTCCTATGAGGACAGGCTGAGAGAGTTGGGGTTGTTCAGCCTGGAGAAGAGAAGGCTCTGGGAACACCTTATAGCAGCCTTCCAGTACTTATAAGATGGAGACAAACATTTTAGCAGGGCCTGTAGTGATAGGACAAGGGGTAATGGTTTAAACTAAAAGAGGGTAGATTCAGACTAAATATGACGAAGAAATGTCTTACGACAAGGGTGGTGAAACACAGGAACAGGTTGCCCAGAGAGGTGGTAGACGCACCATCACTTTCAAGGGCAGACTGGACGGGACTCTGAGCAACCTGATCTAGTTGAAGGTGTCCCTGCTCACTGTATGGGGGTTGGACTAGATGACCTTAAAGGTCCCTTCTAACCAAAACCATTCTGTGACCCTATGATTAACCAAACTACATTATGCACTGGCATTCAGCATATAAAATGCATGTTTTAGAAATGTGCTGTTTCCCCTCTACTTTAAGTGTCCTTATGGAAATTATCATACAATCATAGAATGGTTTGGGTTGAAAAGGACCTTAAAGATCATCAAGTTCCAACCCCCCTGCCATGGGCAGGGACACCCTCCACGAGACAAGGTTGCTCAAAGCCTCATCCAGCCTGGCCTTGAACA
Source organism: Pterocles orientalis (assembly GCA_011057875.1). Lineage (NCBI taxonomy): Eukaryota > Metazoa > Chordata > Aves > Pterocliformes > Pteroclidae > Pterocles > Pterocles orientalis. The sequence goes on from WKFP01015010.1 coordinate 93,956, forward strand.
CCTCCAGGGATGGGGCACCCACAGCTTCCCTGGGCAACCTGTTCCAGTGTCTCACCACCCTCACAGTGAAAAATTTCTTCCTAATGTCTAGTCTAAATTTACCCTCTTTCACCTTATACCCGTTACCCCTTGTCCTCTCATTACACTCCCTGATAAAGAGTACCTCCCCATCTCTCCTGTAGGCCCCCTTCAGGTACTGGAAGGCTGCCATAAAGTCTCCTCAGAGCCTTCTCTTCTCCAGGCTGAACAACCCCAACTCTTTCAGCATGTCCTCATAGGGGAGGTGCTCTAGCCTTCTGATTAGTTTTGTGGCTCTCCTCTGGACTCTCTCCAACAGGTCCATGTATTTTTAAGGGGGTGCCCCACATCTGAACACAGTACTCAAGGTGGGGTCTCACGAGAGCAGAGTAGAGGGGGAGAATGACCTCTTTTGACCTGCTGCTAGTGCTTCTTTTGATGCAGCCCAGGACACGGTTGGCTTTCTGGGCTGCAAGCGCACACTGCCGGCTCATGTTGAGCTTCTCACCCACCAATACGCCCAAGTCCTTCTCCTCAGAGCTGCTCTCTATCCATTCTCCACCCAGCCTGTATTTGTGCTTGGGATTGCCTCGACCCACGTGCAGGATCTTGCACTTGGCCTTGTTAAATTTCATGAGGTTTGCATTGGCCCACCTCTCCAGCCTGTCAAGGTCCCTCTGGATGGCATCCCTTCCCTCCAGCGTGTCCACCACACCACACAGCTTGGTGTCATCGGCAAACTTGCTGAGGGTGCACTCCATCCCACTGGCCATGTCTCCAAAAAGATGCTAAACAGTACTGGTCCCAGTACCCACCCCTGAGGAACGTCACCTGAAATTATGTTCAGTTCTTCCCTTTTAGGACTTCAGAGAATAACTGAATACTAAAAGAAAAAAGTTTTTTCAAAAAGCAGCAAGCTTTGCTTTAAAAGAGAATTTTCCCAAGTGAAAAGTATAAAGCCTGTCCTAAGATTTTTCAGTGACCTTTTCTCCTGAATATATCAACAGCAGTCCGCATTCTAGACTCTTTTGGGGTTAATCTGTTTGCCAAGAGCCTTTGTCTTTCACTCCCTACTTTAAACCAAATGCAAATCTTTGTTCTCTCATGGAATGCATTTGCCCCTTACAGCAGGCAGTTAAATGACTCCTGCAATGGCCTCTCATCACTTTTAACATTTGCAAGGAGCTATTTTACCTGGACCTTTTGTTTGGATACATGCACCTAAACAGATTTGCGGAAGGGAGGAATACACATTAGTTGAAAATTTGGAAACCACAAACAAAAAGTTTAGGAAAATTGTTGTTAGTAAAACTAGATATGCTCAGCATAAATTAGAAATATCTCATGGGTTTCTTTTTACGATTAACAAGAAACATTTAGGAGGTTACTCTGCAATATTTCCTCTTTCCTATAAGATTCTGTAACCTTTAGATGCTAATCAGATCCCAGCCAACTCTACAAACACTGCTCATTTTTCACTGCTTCCTGCTTTATATAATCATTTCCCTTGGGTCAGACAGTTTAATACCTTTTCTGGACTAACACGAAAAACTACACAAGGTCTCAAGTAAGGGAGAAGACAATCAGCTCTCTTTCCTCTTGTTATTTCCAATATTATCTGAGACTTGTTTTAAGGAAGGAGAGGGAACATTGTTGCATTAATGTAATGGTCAGATAAAGCCACCGGATGCTGTTTGTCTGCTAACAGAGTATTGAATAGCAATAAAGAAAAAAGAGATTTAGAGATAATTGATTTCCAGGGATAGCACACTCTTTATGAATAATAGAATTTGTTCTGTCTCTCTCAGGCAGCATTTTAGATTGAGATTTACATTATTCAAGTTTTTTTGAGGGAGACTTCATAGTAATTTTTCAGTGAAGAAACTAGTAATTTCTTCAAAGTAATTACTCATAAGAATAAAATCCCTACTTTGATGTTTCACCATTTTAAGTTTAGCTAGCTTTTTGGTGACTATTATGAGAGAATAAAATAATATGACTGTTGCATGGTATTAGTGCATTGGCTAGATAGTAAATGCTCTAGTTAACGTTCCAGTGCAGTTTCACATCCTTAAAAATTAATGAAACATTAATCTTTGCAAATGGAGCTTTCCAAGCAGAATGTCACAATTATAGTTTTTGAAAAACAGAGCCAGTTTTCATCTAGTGCTTTCAAGTCAGTTAAAGGTGACTCTTACCTTTGCTTCCATTACAGAAGAAAAATTTAAATACACTGCAATGGTCTTAATGGTGGACCAATGCCCCTGAGAGTTCTGACAGCAGAACTGCATTTCACTTGCAGGTTTCATGTGCTGGTAGCACACAGGTTGGATAGACCTTGAGGAGCAAGTATGTCAGAGAAATATGAAGGCATTGCAACATTCCTATCAGGCACTACAAAACAAAAACTTACACTGTCACCTCGAAAATAGTTCAGGTCATGCCAAGTCCATCTGATTTATCTGATGGAGAGTTTGCTCTGCAGAGGCTCTGGTCCAGAAGGAGCTGGGCCAGTGGTCTTCCAAGAGCTGCACTGAACCAATGAGCATAAGTTGTACCTGAGAAGAAAATCTACACAATAAAAAGGATTTGGGCCAGCTTGAAATTATCTGCACTGTACTCATTAGAGAAGGGGAGCTTCAGGACACTCAGTCACATAGCATACATGATATCCCCAGAAACAGACAGGTTCATAAACTGGGAGAAATGGAAATGGACAGCATGAGAGCTTCTCACCTTTACTCTAATGTCATGATTTTCTTCAATCTCTTCAGTTTCTGTCCAATGTAATAAATGTAAGTTGCTAATGATAAAAATTCTCAGAAGGTGCTTTGTATGATTTCATAGGCAAAAAGCTGGGGTATTGAATTCCTGTGTTGGTGAACACTCCTTTTTCTCTGTGTCTGAAATGCAACAACAGAACAAACCTCACTTTCATGCAATCTGGTAATCACCCTGGCTCAAAATGTTTATGCAGATAGTTATTTCCTTTCATTTATTTCTCAGAACAACTCAAAATGACCAACTAAAACACTACATAAAATAAGTTGAAAACTTTCAGTCTGACACTGTTTTTCCATGTGCCTAAATCAAAACCAAAAGGAGCTCAAAACCAGTGAAGAGCCTTCTTATATCCAATGAGTTCAGTGTTTGCTGCACTCATTGAGCATGACCTCAAGCAGCACATTCAAGTTTCCAGAAGAATAGTGCCACCTTGAAGCTACATTATCATTTCACCAGCTGGAGGTAGATTTCTAAACACTGACTGATCTGGGAAAGCAAAAACTATGCACACCCACATTAAGAAAGCATCTTCTCCTATAGTTCTCTCTGTTCAGATCACTGCCTCATTGCAATTGCCGAAAATCTGAGCACTTTAGAAATTTGTCCTCCAAAACCTTTTCCAAGCACTGCTTTCGTTTTTTGGTTTATGCTTTGGCAACATCCAGTGAACTCAGCTCAACTCAGCAAATAAGTTGGAGTTTTTCTCCAAAATATGCATCTTCAGCACATGGCAATTTACCAGAAAATGAGCAGACACATTAGCAAACCAAAATAAGGTAAGTATGATTTTAGATGCATACATGAAGGTGAAAAAAGTATTTGAGACTCTCAGCAAGCTGTTGTATAGGTGTAGAGAGAAAAGCATTTTTGCATTATTCACAGCCATTCCTTTTTTTCTTTTTTTCTTTTTTCTTTTTTTCTCTTTTTCTTTTTTTCTTTTTTTCTTTTTTTTTTATTTTCCCCGGAGTAGCAAGAACCTGTACCTTGTTTCTTCTCACTAGGTTGATGTGAATCTTTCATGGAAGCAAATGGCATAATGTGTAGAGTCTGGGGAACCGCTGGCTTCTCTCTGAACTGCATGGAGACTTTCAGTTCTAAAAACTGACAACATATTGACTGTACTCCTTGGTTACTAACATGTTGCATTTATGGAAGGCTTTAAAAATGGGACAAGAATGAGTCAAAGGGATCTTTGGACAATATTAAGTGAATAGAAAGGAGGCTTGGCATTGGCATTAATGGCACTTGTCACAAATGATAAAAAGGTGAAAGGAAGAGAGCACTGTATGAGCAAACGGCAGGAAATTGTTACGGCTGTAGTGTTTTCATCTGGAAAACCTGATTGCATCTTGGTCCTACTCATGAATGTACAGCATGTTGCTTGACCCTCAGTACAAGCTTTCATTTAGATTTGGCATACAACTGGTGAGGAAATGCATTAAACCCAAAGACACAAGACAAAGGCACACAGATGAATAGCAAGATCAGATCTAGGGCTGCTCCACACAGCATACAGCACCAGTCTATGCCTGCATTACTGAGGCTAAAAGATTCATGCATAGGTCCCAGAAAAAACATAGTCTGATGATTTTTGATCTCATCTTGGCTTAAGGCGAAAAGGACTTTTAATCTCACTTGACATTAGTTGATTTCCCAATAGAAATGAAGTCAAAATTAGTCCCACTAACACTTAACTAAAATTAAGCTATTACAGCAAACTTCAGATTTTATTTAGAGTTGTGGTAACATCTGGATAATTCTTGAGCATACTGAAAGCCATGTTAACAGCTTTTTTGTCTTAGCAGTTGCACTGTTTTGTTTAACGTCTCCAACTGAACTGCAGTAACCAGTGAGGAAAAGGAGTATTTACTTCCCAACAACGAGATGCTGGCTTAAGAAGTGGTAAAAGTCCTAGACTGCTACAGACATCCTACAGGATCTGGACTTAGCCTCGTCTTTCATCAGAGCGGTTGTTGATAGAAGCTCCCCATAACCCCTGAGCAGAAACATAATTAAGAATGTGAGTCAGAAAAATAATTAAAAGGTACCATTTCTAACATGGGAGAAAGTATAAGGAATAGGTGGATGAAGGAGGTGACTGAGACGGGCACTGCAAAGGAAAACAGAGCTCCATGGAATGGGGTCATATGTCCTGCCTCCTTGGAAAATTCAGAGTGTTAACAATAAAATTTTGTAAACTGTAAAGCACTAGGGGATTTTCATTTGTCTGTGAAACTTTGAGACAGTGGAGAAGGAAAAAAGAGAACTGACCACTAGCAGCCCCACAGTTTATTCATTAGGAAATGGTACACTCTTCACTGCCTTGTGAGTAGCAATGCTGTACTCGAGAGGGCTGTGCTGGGACAGACAGTGTACATCTGGAGGCACTGGGCTGAATGAGGAGACACTATGGCAGGTGATTCCCTATTGAGAGCAGAGACCTGTGCTAAGACCAGGGAGTTAAACCAGAAACTGAAATGGGATGATGGTTCAGCCATCTCTGCCTTTTAATCGAACACGTATTTCCTCTGAAGATCTATTATGATTTTCACGGCTGAAAAGCTTTGGCAACTGTCTTGGGTCAGGACCACCACCACGTGGTCACAACCCCCCTCCCCTCCCAGTAAGACAGGGAAGGATAAGAAAAAGTGGAACCTCGTGAGTTGAGATAACGACAGATTTTTAATAATACCACACAAGGAAAGCAAAAGAAAAGAGAATATAACAATAAGACAAGGTATAGAATACAGTGGAAACACTGATACAATGAATATCTCACCACCGAGGGCTTCACAAAAAGAGAGGGGGCTGTCTCCGGCTACCTTCCCCTTATATCCCAGGCATGATGTCAGCATGGTATCAAATATCCCTTTGGCTATGCCCACCTCTCAGCTGGAATGGGTGAAGAATTAACCCTGTCCCAGCTGGACCCAGGACAGCAGCTATTTCAAATATTTCTCCATTTCCATAAGCCTGTAGTTCCCATCCAGACAAAATTTCCCATTTAATAGATTTGAAGGACATGTAATATTTCACCCAGTGTAAACAAGTGAAAATAAACTTCCAAGTGTTCAGAGGTAGAGAGTCTTTCTATGCTTTTCTGAGAGCATTACTGAGGTGCAAACAGCTTGAAGTCATCACATTGTCACTAGAAAACTATCTTTGTTATGTTGTGAAGGAAATGGAAATGGTACTCTAATTATCAACCATCTGTGATGGGAGCTAGGGACTCACTCCCTCTCTTCCCTTCCTGCTTTTATACATAGATTCAGAATCCCTGGAGCACCAGCCAAGGAATAAAAGCATATGCAGAAGGTCCCTGTTGTGAGCTGATACGTGTCCCACAAGTGAACATCAAAAAAAGTATCAGCTAATCATCAGTTTTCCTTTGAATGTTAAAGACAGCAAAAGAGCAAAAGCCTTCCTGGTTGATCCTATGATGCTCACTGCAACCAAACAGTATAGTCCAGCCGTAGGTCACGTACCCAACTCCCACACAACACAGCATTGAAACCCACTTCACACCTGATGGAGCCAAGGAGGCCTGCACAAGGCTGCCAGCACCCTGACACCTCCAGCCACCAACACGATTGTGGGCTACAGTCAGGCTGTGCACACAGATGTTTTCCAACGCTGCATACTCTGGGGTGGGCAGAGATGGACCTCACTGTTCAGACAACCCTTGCCACCAAAGCAGGGGCTGTCCTTCCTGCTAGGTGGACAGAAATCAGGAGAAACCCAGAAGAATACAAGCCGGACGAACTTCCCTAGCAACGGGAGCATGCTTTTGCCAGACACTGCCCTACCTATGATCTCTTAGTCTGTACAGGTTTACAAAAGGTAAATTTTTTCACGGACTCATAAGTTGTACACTGAATGTTGCCATACTGCCAGACAGAAAACCCAAAGAAGAAATTCTCTGGAAGATGCCAGACTCTTGGGCTATAGGGGTTATGTAATGGCATGTTACATGATAACATGTAATGATGTTTTCTTTGGAAGAGCTATCCCATCTATTACCTCTCTTCCCCTCATGTCCCTTTGCCTTTATGAGTAGCTTGAGCTGATTTTTTTGAAATTATTGCTGATGCAGCTCAACAGCATTTGGACTTAGTGCAAAACTGACTGTGATACACACAGCAACTTTCCCTCTTTTCCAGACTAAACACACTGAAAGGAATAGATTCTACAAGATAAGGTAGAAATTACACTGACTGTTTCAATAAAATATATTTCCAAACTAAAATTGCATTAAAGGCTTTACTCCCCAAAAGTTTTAAGCATTTACATGTTCCTAGATAATAGAAGGTACCAGTGAAGGATGACAGAAGAAATGGGAGAAAGATGGCAGATAATACTAATTTTCTGAATTTGCTTCTCCAGCGAAAAGAAACCTGAAGAAAACCATCGGAATTAGCAGTAGAAGGAGGCTTTTTTTCCAATAATATGTCTGTGGTTTGAGGAAGTCAGCTTAGTTTCATGTTCATTGGAAACAGCGTTTCCAAAGTAGATTTATCAGATGTTGTAAGGGAAATTGGGGTACCCTCTCCACCTGTTTTTCTATGAACATGACCTATCACAGGACAAACTATTATGCTGTTTGATGGCTAAACCACACAAACACAAACTGCATCTGCTTTCTGATTCATCTGCTTTTACAGTGACCTTGAGTTCTACTGGAATCAGTGAGGATTTCACCTGGAAAACAGGTGAGATTAGGCCCACTGCATTTCTGCAAGGCATGTGGGACATCAGACTCCAGGGCACCATATTTTAGCATCATGCTGCCAAACAAAAGTGAGAAATTTTGGTACATGGAAAGAGAAAAAAACAACCTAGCTCTATGCATTTCTGGAACCTGAAAAATAGTCTGTCTGGGAGTTGTGAGGGATGAAAAGACATATAGATCTTCTCTATCTTTTTTTCTAAGCTGATTCACTCCTCAGTGGTATAAGTTGTCTTGTGCAATTGCTATCGCTTAAATAGATCTTGCTATAAGTGTAATAGGAAACTTTAACTTGCTTCAAAAAATGTAATCACAAGTGAGAATGCAGTGAGCAGTCTGATACTACAAACTGATATTGCCATTCCCCTGTCCCTACCGGTATAAATCAGGGCTAATGACATGAAAATCAGTAAAAATCTGTTGACATAAAGCAAGTTAGAAGAATACCAGGATCACGGCAGTTTGAGAGTATTGACATTACTGCGTGTTTAACTTTGACACGGTGTTTGTTTTTGGTGTTTACTTTCCTCTTGCCATTATTTCTCCAGAATGAAATTGCTTCTCATAAGAAGAAGAATCCATGGAGAGCTGCAAGCTGTTCCGTTTCACACTTATCTTAGGCACACCATCCTACCTAGTTTTGCCCAGAGTCCTAGGGAGGCAAGTCCACAATTTACTATAAGGAGACGGCTTATGCTGAGGGTGTGCCCTGCTGTAAAAGTCTGAGTTTGCAGCAGACAGTTCCAGCTCTCAACAGAGGACAAGTCACTGCTGGGAAAAAAACCTTTTGAATAACAAGAAAATTAAACGCAAACATATCAACAAGCACCAAAACAAACCTCCCAACTTCAGTGAACCTGTTCTTTATGTAACAACCACTCTTCTTTGGTAAATTAATGAGAAAAACAGAAAATTCTCCTTAACTTTTGCATTAAACTCCTCCTTTCCTGCAACACAAGCACTGGCTCAGAATTATTTACATTCTTGACTTTTTTTTGCTTCTCTTTGTTGTAACAGCTTCTCCTCTGTTCTCTTATTGAGCTTTCACCATCCATACTCTTTTCCAAAGAACAATTCTGTCCAACAGAGAGGAGGTCAAGATTTAGTAACACAGGTGACGATTTCTTCAGTCCTTATGGAAGCTTGAATGAAAATATAGAAGATTGTATGGCAACATGGGAGAAATGAGTCCCAAACCTGCCACTGCTCACTGGATAGCTTTCAGGAGGCAGTTCACTGGTCTGTATGTCTCAGTTTTCTGCTTGTAAAATAAGAATGAAGACATGTCTTTAGTCTCAAAAGATCATGATTTTTAAAGTGATTTCTGAAATTTGTGCCATATATCAGATATTCAAGGATGGAAACCAGTGAAGAGACATTTTCAGAAACCACTAGATGCTTTGGCTGATGGAAAAGAATGCCACACAGTAAATCTTAAAAAAGAGCTAGCTGGCCAGGCAGTATTCGTCCAGGTCTTTGCCAATGAAGTCAATACCAGTTCTGCCATAGTTTCATTACTAACATTTCTTGAGTCCTTGCTTGTAATAACATACAGCAGCGCCCAGTTGAATCTGCAGAGCTCTCCATAGGATCTTTGAAAGGCTGTTGGAGAAACATTTAAATAACTCATTCCGGTTTATGTTTGGACCTACCACCTCATACTATATCTGAGAAAAAGCAGATAGAGGAGAAAGTTTATGCAGAATATTATCAATTTATTCCACAAATATGGATTAAAAAATGTTAGGAAGGATAATATATGTGGAGCAAAGGCTGTAGCAGGTTACTTTGGACACAGTGTCCCCTTAAATATTTGAAAGGGCCTTGCCTTTTTAACTTCTGAAGGACATGTTTTTAAACATGGAAACACAGCAGAGGCAGCCCTGAGCCAGCCTGAAGACTACAGAAGAGACACACACACAGACAAGGCTAGGCATAGCTCCTTCCAGGGGGTACAAAGGCACAGTCACTCCAGACACAGAAATGTACCAATACACCAAAATATTAGTATATAACAATATAATACACCAGGTGTGGTTTCCTGGGCAGGGGGGAAATCTCACTCATGTGAGATGCCCTGCAGTCTCTTCCCTGACAGCTGAACTTGTCAGATCTATCCAGAGTCTTTTTCCACCAGGAGGTACAACCATGGTTGACTTCTCAAGCAGAAATCTATAAAAATCTAGTGGGGGAGCAGGAGGAAAGGAGAGTTGACAGCACTGTTAACACAGCTTAATTGCAGAGAATTTTGCCCTCCAGCCTTCACATGTCTTTCTGTATCACTGTCACTCTGATGTGGGGATGTTCTTGAGAGCAGAAGCAAAGCTTTAAATGTATGTTTATGTACATATATATATATATGCACATATATCCATATCTTTTTAAATATATGTGTGTATGTGTGTTTCACTGTGTAAAGTTGTTATTATTATTTAAAAAATGCAACCACATCCCTCAGACTGAGCTGTTCAGCATATCTAATTTCTCCTCAGTGCAAACACACAGAGGCACAGAGCGATGAACACCCCCCTGCTGCAAGCTGTTTTTGAAAAGAGCCCTGCTTTGCTTTTCAGACAGCTTTTCCTCTCAGCAGTATTACCCTGTAACTTCAAGGAATAAAACTAATACTGAAAGCAAGCTAGAGTAAATACAGCTGCTGCACTTTACCCCCACCCTGTCCCCCTCTGCCTTTCTGGAGTCCTTTTAGGGGCTCACCCATGCATGCTTCATCTGCCTCAACCCTGCATGACACAGCTGCAGGATTATTTTCCTCAGGCAGGGGCAAGGAGAGTTCAGAAGAGCTGGTGTATTGCCTGCGTTTCTTGTTTCCACCTCGTGTCAGTCACTTGGTTTTGTACATTGAAAAGGTCCTAGCGACATTCCAGTTAAATGATGCAGTCACAGCAAGGGCCTTTGGGGAATCAAGAAGAGACGTTACAATTGAGGAGGTAGGAGGAAAAAATCCATCAGGTTAGCTGGAGGGGCTACAGAAGTACTTTTGTAAGAGGTCTGGTGGGGAGGTGTCATGGTTCAACCCCAGCTGGCAAGCTGCACCCCCCACCACTCATTCATTCCACCCTGGTGGGATGGAGTAATGGGGTGGAGAATCAGAAGAGTAGAACAGAAAACTCCTGAGTTGAGCTAAAGACAGTTTAATAGCTAAAGCAAAAGCTATGTGCATAAGCAAAGCAAAATGAGGAATTCATTCACCACTTCCCATCAGCGGGCAGGTGTTCTGCCATCTCCAGGACAGCAGGCCTCTCTCACATGTAACAGTTACTTGGGAACACAAACACCATCACTCTGAATGTCCCCCCCTTCCTTCTTTTTTCCCAGCTTTATATGCTGAGCATGACATCATGTGGTATGGGATATCCCTTTGGTCAGTTGGGGTCAGCTGTCCCAGCTGTGTCCCCTTCCAGCTGCTTGTGCACCCCCAGCCCACTCGCTGGTGGGGTGCTGTGAGAAGCAGAACAGACCTCGGCTCTGTGTAAGCACTGCTCAGCAATAGCTAAAACATCCCAGTGTTGCCAACACTGTTTTCAGCACAAATCCAAAATAAAGCCCCATACTAGCTACTATGAAGAAAATTAACTCTACCCTGGCCAAAGCCAGCAGAGAAGGTAAAGCAAAAAGGAGAAGGCTGCTGTATCAGGTCGGGCTGCCCAGATGCATCCTCCCAGGAGCAGGGAGGAATGTGCAGAACTGCAGCTCTGCAGAGCTTGGATTTGCTTCTTCCCTCTGGCTCACACTGCTAACACAGCCACAACACAGGGGAAGAGGATTATTTACCTGAATGTGGCTCTGCCAACAGCCAGGAAGGAGGACAAAGAAACAGGGAAAATAAGGACAGTGGTTTTATGCACATTGACAGAGAGTGAGTAACTAAATCAGAAAGGAGGGAGCAGCTTTCCCATCTTACCCAAGCAAGTGGAAACCAGAGGTGGTGGATACACCAGAAAAGGATGCACCTGCATGGTCCCAGTAACACCAGGTCAGCTGGAGGCTTGTGGCCAGTGCCATTGGCACCTCTGCGGCAAGTGCACACAGGTGGCCCTGACTTCCAGCAAGTCCCTGAATGTCAGGGGACATGCAAGCTGCTGAAACGTAATCTCCTTTAGAAGGGGCAAAACCTGTCCAACAAGACCAGCTCAGAGGAACTGTACTAGAGATTTTCCTGCAACCGCCATACCCACAGGCTCTCCCAACAGTCAGAGCAACACAAACCATGAGGGCAAATCTTTGTGGCTTGCTCAAGAGGAACTTGAAAATTTAGTGAAAGGAAAGGGTAGGCTTACTGCAGGTCTTTCTGCCTGTTAAGTATGGGTCAGCATCACTGTGGATCTTTATACAGGGCAGGGGTTTTGTATTTTTTATTTCTTCATTTTCTACAAACCACACGGACAGATGTGGGGGTCATAATCCAGCTCCCCCCAGTACCAGGTGCCTGATTTCTGCATTATCCATGAACCTGAAAGTCTTCCTAAAAGGTATTGGTGCCTCATGTGAGAATAATGCAGGCTAAAGCAATAGGGATTGTATCTAAAATGAAGCAAGTTGACTGGACAGGTAGATACTTAAGGTATCAAGGCCGCACCTTGAATCCTGTGTTCATTTGGGCCCCTCACTGCAAGAAGGACCTGCTCACATTGAGGTGCTGGAATGGGTTCAGAGAAGGGCAACGAAGCTGGTGAAGGGTCTGGAGCACAGGTCTTACAAGGAGCAGCTGAAGGAGCTGGGGTTGTTTAGTTTAGAGGAAGGGGAGGCTGAAATGAGAACTTATCACTCTCTACAACTACCTGAAAGAAGGTTGCAGTGAGGTGGGTGCTGGCCTCTTCTCTAAGGCAACAAGTGATAAGACAAGAGGAAACAGCCTCAAGTTGTGCCAGGGGAGGTTTAGGCTGGATATTAGAAAAAATGTCTTCACTGAAAGAGTGATCAGGCATTGGAACAGGCTGCCCAGGGAAGTGGTGGAGTCACCATCCCTGGAGGTGTTCAAGAAACGTGTAGATATGGTGCTTGGGGACATGGTTTAGTGAGTTAGGTGGTACTGGGTTAGACTTGATGATCCTTGAGGTCTTTTCCAGCCTTAATGATTCTATGATTCTATTATAAGGTGAGAAAATGTATCTATATATATCAAACAAGGAAAAGAAGAGTTAAATTGCAGACAAAGACCATGCTTTTTAAATGTGTTGTACTGATTTTTTCCAATCCTTCAAAAAAACAAGGTTAGTAGAAAGCAGCACCACTCAAATATGTTGCATAGAGATGCTGTGGCATCTCATCCTTGGTGGTTTTGAAGGCTCAGCCAGACAAAAACACAGACATCATGCTGGCAGTAGTCCTGCTTAGAACAGGAGGCTATGCTGTGGACCTTCAGAGGTCCCTTTCCATCACTATTTCTAAGATTTTTATGAAAAACACTACAATCTAAACCCTAAAGAGAGATGAATAAGCATCATAAAATCCAATGGATTTGAAAGTATTCAGCCCTCTTGGTATCAAATGTTAAACTTGGTGCTTATTTACCATAGTCTTCTCAAACTATGCCTACTAGGAAAGCTGCCATTCTCCCCCTAACTGTGTGAACTAATAATGAATGAAAACCAGCTATCTTAACTTGTTATACCATTAATCTTCTGTAGGTAAAAAAAGTGACTCGTGCTGACACCCTTAAATGACCACTTCCAGGGAGCTGATTGGTTCAGAAGCAAAGCAACACCTTTAAAAAGGGACAATTATTTCTGCAATCAATAGTTGTCAGTAATAGATTGAGTAGTCTCTAAATGTGTAATTTAATTTCATAGTCCATTAGCTTTCAATCTCCTCTTAGCCATTGTACTGGCATTACATTGTAATCTTTAATCCATTGTGTGAACACATCAACCTTTAACCTTTAGGTTTCTTATTATACCTTATACCTTAGGTTCTCTATGCTTAAATAAAATGAAGCTGGAAAAAGAAAATCAGATTATTCTTTTTGATTGACAGTCTGAAAAAAACTGAAGATTGAGAGCAGGAGGAAAATATCCCATATCAAAGCCTGATAGTTTCCCAGAAAGACTGTAATTAAGTTGTAATTCACAGAACCATGTGAACATAAGAATTGTCCAAATATCTCTTGCTAGCATCCTAAATGCTGTAAGGACCAAAGAATGCTGTTTTAGAGGAAAAGAAACATCACATCACAACAAAGTGTGTGATTATACGTACTATTATGAGCAACAAGCTACTTCCTTACCTAACCAAAGATGAACACACGCTTCCATAAATCACAAACAAGAAAACAAAAGCAAACAGATAAAAACAAGTACTTATAAAAAGGTTTTAGAAAGAGATAGTAGAAAGGGTTTTAACTGGGAAAAAAAAGGCAGTTTATTTATTATCTTTGGCATCTCTTTTCTAGATATTATGCCCCAGACCAAGTTTGTCTCTCATAGCAGGAGTTGGGCAGGCCTGTTCACCTCTGCCATGAGTCTGTTTTTCCATTTGTGGTTACAGGGGAGGTGGTGTCACTCCAAAGCTGGCTACAAAATGAGGTTGTACAGGTCCTTCCTACACTGGTTGTGAAAAAATAGTCTCTGCACAACTTTTCTTTGGATGGCAACTAACAATTTTGCCAATTTTTGGTTTTTGTCGTGGGACCATTCTTTGATTTTGGTTCAGGAATTTGACTTTTTCTGGGTTTTAGGAGGGCAATGAAAGGGGTCCAAAACAGAGCTGTACTCAAAGCAGAGCCCCATTTAAAAATATGTCGTGCAGAACATTGCTGCTGTGGTGTTCCCTAGTCTCAGTTTAAAGCTGTTCAGCAGCTTATTAATTTCTGACTGATGCTGCAATTGAGCAGACATCTTCATTGAGCTTCCACAATGCAACCCATAGCTTATTTTTTCCCTGGGAGGTGACAACTAATTCAGAAGCCATCGATGTATATAAGGAGATTAATTTGTTCCATCTGATTTGTATTCCCTTGCAGCCATCATCAATGAATGTAATTTACTGTCATGTTGCCCAGCTGTCTCCAGCTACCTGCAGCAGTCTTTTCATGAGCAAGTTTGACCTCTTTGCTATTCAAATGCTTTCATTCAGTAATAGCATAAACCACTGTGAATTTAGGAAGAGAGTTCGCATCCAGGTAAATTAGTCCCAGAGCTGCTGGTAGCTGCTAGTACACAAAATGGGGCATAGGAGATAAATTATTATGTGGGTTGCACATAGCAATCTTACGTATTTATGCATGTGTCCTGGGTTAAGCTGAGACAGAGTTAGCTTTCGTCATAATAGCTAGCAAGAGGCTATGTTTTGGATTTGTGCTCAGAAGAAAGATGATAAAAAGTGATGTTTACATGGCTGCCAAGGTCGGCAGATCGGAGAAGCTGGGAGGGAGCACAGCCCCAGTTATTAGCCCAGGATTTGATCTTAGGTTCAGGATTGAGACCCAAAATGGCCAATAATCTATTCCATAATGTATAGATCATGCCCAGTATATAGGTAAGGACCCTCCAGAAGATCAGCCCTTTTTGGTTCCGGATCTGTTTTGCTCCAGGTCATCTCGCTCCAGGTGGTCACTCTCCCAAGGCCTCTCCCCCCCACCCCGGTCAGCTCTCGCTCTGGGACACTCGGGCTGTTATCTCCATTCCGTGAGTGCGGTTTCGGGACTCTCCCTGCTCTGGGATCGTTAGCCAGGAACAGGCTGAGTCTTGGTCGTTTGGGGGGGGGGCAGTATCACTGTGTATCATTTGTATATTTGTATATAGTATTATTTTCAGTATTATTGTAGTTTAGTTATTAAGTTGTCCTTATCTCAACCCATGAGTCCTTTTTTCCCTTTTGCTACTTTAATTCTCTCCCCTATCCTTGGGTAGGGGGCAGAATTGCGTGAGCAGATGTGTGGTTTGGCCCCCAGCCAAGGGCTAACCCATCACAGCATGTGACATTAATTGTAACTGCCTTCTTCCCGATAATCCTAGCAACACATTTCTGAGGTGCAATACTGTTATTATCCTTTTTATTACTGTTGGGTAAACAGACAGATTAAGTACCCCAATACCTGAACGTGCTTCTGCTATTCTGTGGTATTCACAAATCGAGTGTTTGCTTTTAACATGTGGAAACCAGTAGGCTCTTCAGATTCAACTAGCCCTTAGTGGAGAAGAATATATGTCGTCCAATCTAACACACACATATTCAAGGCCAGGATATCATAGTGGATAGGCAAATATCCCACAACCTGGTAATGATTTGTGTGACGTTCCCAGGGCCAAACAAGGAGTCAGCGATAGAGATCGTAACGTGACTCAGACCTACAATAATTCTCTAAGTATCCTTCTGCTCAGGAAGGGAGTAAGTAAGGCCACTGCTCTATTGCACCTGAGAAAGCCAACCGTGTCCTGGGCTGCATCAAAAGAAGCACTAGCAGCAGGTCAAAAGAGGTCATTCTCCCCCTCTACTCTGCTCTCGTCAGACCTCACCTGGAGTACTGTGTTCAGATGTGGGGCACCCACATAAAAAAGACATGGACCTGTTGGAGGGAGTCCAGAGGAGAGCCACAAAATTAACCAGAGGGCTAGAGCACCTCCCATATGAGGACAGGCTGAAAGAGTTGGGGTTGTTCAGCCTGGAGAAGAGAAGGCTCCGAGAAGACTTTATGACAGCCTTCCAGTATCTGAAGGGGGCCTACAGGAGAGATGGGGAGTCACTCTTTATCAGGGAGTGTAGTGATAGGACAAGGGTAATGGGTATAAGGTGAAAGAGCGTAGATTTAGACTAGACATTAGGAAGAAATTTTTCACTATGAGGGTGGTGAGACACTGGAACAGGTTGCCCAGGGAAGTTGTGGATGCCCCATCCCTGGAGGTGTTCAAGGCCAGGCTGGATGAAGCTTTGAGTAACCTGGGCTAGTGGAGGGTGTCCCTGCCCGTGGCAGGGGGGTTGGAACGTGATGATCTTTAAGGTCCTTTCCAACCCAAACCATTCTATGATTCTGTGATTCTATGGTACTCCTGGTTCTTTTTGCAATCCATGTATTGTGTGTATACTCTGCTGTTTTCCTCGTCCTTAAAGAATCTGCACTGCACTGATACATCGCACACAGTCACTGCTCAAGACCATGCTGGTACCACAGTCACCATTACAATGGCTGCATTTTCCAAAGGCGTGCAGAACATGATAGATCGGACAGTTAAAATTAGACCAAAGCAAATGGTTCATACAGAACATCTAAAAGCCTCAAAAGTCTGCTGTGAGTGTGATTTATAAGTATGGTATTCCAGTTATGTCAGAAAACATACCAACCTGCCAATTTCATTTCAGAAAATCAGTGAACTTCATAATACTCTTAATTCCAACTTTTCTCTGCCTCTGTCCAGCTTTGTTTCAGCTTTTAACACTCTGCAGTCCAAGTTATGCAAAGAAACAGAATGAATCAGGCAGTGACTGTCAATTGTGATTGCCTCTGACAGCCTTCTCCCCAGAGGAGCTCATAGAGACCCCCGAGGAGTTTGCACTCCCAGCAGGAACAGTGCAAGTGAGAGAAAGGGCAAGGGGCAGGTGGGATGCCATTGTGGGGAGGTTTATTTACTGATGTGGGCAGGACAAGAAAAAATAAATAAAGAATTGTGTTTTCAAACCACTCCACGTCAATAGCAACCCCACACTTAAAAATATTTCATGTTCATGAAGGTTGTCAATCAATTCACAGGCTGGAGATGTACGTCCAAATGCCTGTAACCACAGCTAATACCTACAAGGCCACACTGTCTTTAATGCCTGTGTGCCTCAGTCCTGACACAAAAGTGTTACCTGCAAGTTTGTCAAAGTCAACTGCTCTGTAGCAATGATTTTATCCATAATGTCTGCTTCAAGGACTAACCCTCTGAAGCGAAGCACAGCAGCATTAAGAAGGCACCAAACACTTTTTGTTTAAAAAGACAACATGAGCTGACAGAAGAGCTGTCTAGCACCTCACCATAGTTTTTAGTGGCTAGAAGAGAAGAACACGGTTGCACACTACTTTTGTGATGACCAGCAGAGAAGCAGCACTGAACATGCTCTGCGTCTTTTGTGTTCCCAGGTAATGATTCCAAGGCAAGTGGCTTTGATGCTGAGAATTTATTGAACTACTTGGGGGGATCAGAAGGAGCACAAGGAAGACTAGGTTAAAATAATGTTCTTAAATTTGCAAAGGTTGAAAGAAGACCTGCTACAATCTTGCCCATGTATGAAAGGGGGCATTATGCGACTTTAAAGATCATTGTAAAGCGTATCAAAACTTTGTCTGCATTTGTTTGTCCTAATATGGATTAAAAAAACAGCAAAAACTTCCCCAAGTGCAGTGCTCTTTGTGTGCAACTCAGCACTAGGCATGCAGATGACATTCGAGAGGCAATGGAGAAGGAGGATTTCACGCTTTGTGGGATCTCTGACTTTTATAGTCAGTATTTGCTTTGATTTACTCAGAAAAGCAGCATGCCAATTCTCTCAGGCCATCAGCAAGTTATCTAGTGATAGCGAAGAGACAGAAAAACAATTTCCCAAATCTTGAAAGGAACAAAGTCACTGTAGGAAAGAGGTCAGAATGGTAAAGAACAGAGTGAGAGACAGAACTAGACATGCTGCCGTTGCATGCCACCATGCCTTCAGGAATTAGCAGCGTAGCTAGGTTTCCTAAACAACCTCATGCTCGGAAAAGTGAAAACAATAATCGTACAGAGGTAAGTCACCAGGGCCAAATAAAATTCACCAGAGACAGTAAGAACAGACTGAAACAGAAACATGCAGTGTGATCATCCTGGAGAACTTCATCAATTCTAAGGAGGTCTCTATAGTTTTCTCACATTAATATTTGAAAGTCATTAGTTTGAGGCTTCTAGCTTTGTAAAATGATGAATACCTGCAGGCAAGACAGAAAAGGCACTGCAGTGACAGACAGCATATACCTCTAAAGTATACATTTTGACCTCCTTTTAAGGAGCAGAGAGTTAAGGCTGGAAAGACCATGAACAGGTCTCACCTGCCAGGACTTCAGAAAGTTGCACCAGGAATGGCTTTTGCTTCCTACAGTAATATGAAGTGCAGTAAATGAGTTAAAAACCTAAGGTTACCTATGGGACGGAAGAGTTTCATGGAGGTAGGAATCCAGTGACCACAGCCATGATCTTACCAAGCTGCCTGGGCTGCAGCCATAGGAGACAAATACTCCATGAATGCCCTGTGCAAGACACAAGACTGAGCCACACTCATCTTCCAGCACACAGGAGCACATACCATTTCTCATCTCCATTGCACCATAGCCACTGCTGCTCTTCAGCTTGCAGTTTCTATTTCAAGGGTCTGTAACGTCATGGTTGCACTGTACTTGCACTTGCAGTGCACTTCATAGAAAAAAGAGAATTAGGTCTGTCATCTCTGTATAGGATAGGAAGATGAAGTATGTCCCTTAAGCAAAATTGTAAAGACCCATAAGGTAAAAACCAAACCATGCTTTTTAGTAAAGGTGAAGATTTACCTCCTGGCAGAGTATAAGCGAACTGTACTGCTGACTGGGGTACATCTGTGCAAAAGTGTCTGTTTGTTCTCAGACTCTCAGCCTAATTAGTGTACCCAATACCTGCATTCTTATTACACTAAATACACACTTAAATAGAGACTGAGGTCCATAAAAAGCTATAGTTAATCACTTGGGTCACATTTAGGTAAAACCTTCATTCAAATAAAAGATTTTTCACTGCTGCTGTGAAACAAAACAACACAATTAAAGATGAGTTTGATTTGCATTGAGGTAAATGTGTATTTTCCAGCTGTTTTTTTTTTTTTGCACACATATTTAAAATATAGCAATCATTAATTATGCTTTTGATACTGGTAAGGCTATGAAGAGTTAAATGCACAGTTCTGTCCTCTTACTCAAGAGTACCAAGAATGCGGCTCCTTTTCTTCTTGTGTGCAAGACAGTTTCTCGGCCTGACCACCACAAATAGTCAGAGCATACTTTTTTCAGTCCTGTTTAAGACATACTACACACTAAAGATGGAAGCCCCTTCACATATTCGTGTCCTGAAATACTTTATGCAGGGTAAAGCAAGGAAGTACAATGTCATTACTGAGGAAAATGGCATAATATATTCTCCATAAATCCTTTCAAAACCAATTGCCGCGGTTGTGAACCTGTCTTAATTTTGTGAATTAATCTTAGTCTTGTAGTACAAATGCTGTTCTGCAGCCTGTAACACATGCTATCAGCACTTACATGACTTGAACAGTACAGTTAGCATTGCAATCTACAATATATAATTAACTGGCTATATGCACATGCAGTAAACTGATGTCTGACAAATTACATACTGTGGTTTGCCCTTTAGTGCCTTAAGTATAAATATAATAAGTAAAAATTATCAACACCCCATTTTGTCATGAAATTGATTTTCAAGGTATGCCATTTTCATACATAAATTTGCATTCATGTATTATGCTGAAGTGTCTCACCTCAACAGCTACACAGGATGAGATTAATTTATTCTGTAGCTGGAAAGGACAAACTTGAAATCAACAAATAAGATTCTGTCCCTCCAGAAAGACTCTGTGTCAGCAGCTGCCATGCTTGCCAACATAAAAGATTTCTCCTCATATCCACTCAGTTACAGAAATGTGCTCCCAAGAAGGGAAGGGGGCAGGTGAGAACACACAGACGAAAGTGGAGGAGTGTTTTTTTAAACAGATGATACAAAAAGGAAGGTCCTGGCTTTTTACGTAGCACAAGCTTCTGTCAGATTAACATAAATTCCCTAAGAGGTTCCCAGTCACCCCTGGAAGAATTAATACTCACAGTCAAATGCGCTACTCCTGGTACAGCTGGTCAAGGTAAAGAAGTTTCTCCCCTGATGCTTATTCCTCCTGCACATCACAGACTATTGCTTCCTCAGAGCTACAGCAAAACATCCTACATGATCATTCCCTGTCTCAGTTCAACTAGGTCTGAGCATCAGCAGAAGTGCTTAGTAGCAGTGTTCTTCTAATCCACTTTCACCAGCCTGATCATAAATTATACTGGAACAACAAACTTGCTACAGCTAAGCAGACAGGCTTGCTTACTCTCAGACCCCAGAGTGTGTTTCAGGGTGGTTTGCAGCTGTCTCTAAAGGCTCTGACTTTTGTGAAAACCTTTTCCAGTGCTTTGGGGAACACCAGACTGGTGCTCAAGACAGGAATCCTGCCATGTCACATAGGAATCCTTGAACATAAAATGTAAACCAAGATTCACAGTCATAATCCAAAATATCTCCAGCTCTCCTATGCTCAAAAAAGGGAGACGGTCAAATAAACTCTGGTGGTTTTGTGGATTTTCACCACCAAACCCAAGAGGCTAAGAATTTTAAGGTTTATACCTTCCCGTTGCTGCTCCTTTCTCCCTCCCTTTCACCTCAGGAGCCCATGTCTGAGCAACAATAAATTCAACGATTTGAAGAGAACACTCTGCAGTCTCAAGGATGCTCTTATAAGTGAGTAGGCAAAACTGCTTGCAACTGCAGTATCTTGAGTTTGCTCAAGGTTAAAGAAGCAGAGTAATCCTTTAAGTGTTTGGGGTTTTTTTTAAGTTGAAATATTTTTCTCTTTTCCACTTTCCCACTAACGTAACAGCATGAATTGGAAGTACCTTTGTGGGAAGACATGAAGATTGGCATCTACAGAGTACCACTTGCTGGGCTTAATAGAATCATAGAATCGCAGAATGGTTTGGGTTGGAAAGGACCTTAAAGATTATCAAGTTCCAACCCCCCTGCCATGGGCAGGGACACCCTCCACGAGACAAGGTTGCTCAAAGCCTCATCCAGCCTGGCCTTGAACACCTCCAGGGATGGGGCACCCACAGCTTCCCTGGGCAACCTGTTCCAGTGTCTCACCACCCTCATAGTGAAAAATTTCTTCCTAATGTCTAGTCTAAATTTAACCTCTTTCAGCTTATACCTGTTACCCCTTGTCCTCTCGTTACAGTCCCTGATAAATAGTGCCTCCCCATCTGTCCTGTAGGCCCCTTCAGATACTGGAAGGCTGCCATAAAGTCTCCTCAGAGCCTTCTCTTCTCCAGGCTGAACAACCCCAACTCTTTCAGCCTGTCCTCATAGGGGAGGTGCTCCAGCCCTCTGGTTAATTTTGTGGCTCTCCTCTGGACTCTCTCCAATAGGTTCATGTCTTTTTTATGTGGGTGCCCCACATCTGAACACAGTACTCAAGGTGGGGTCTCACGAGAGCAGAGTAGAGGGGGAGAATGACCTCTTTTGACCTGCTGCTAGTGCTTCTTTTGATGCAGCCCAGGACACGGTTGGCTTTCTGGGCTGCAAGCGCACACTGCCGGCTCATGTTGAGCTTCTCACTCACCAATACGCCCAAGTCCTTCTCCTCAGAGCTGCTCTCTATCCATTCTCCACCCAGCCTGTGTTTGTGCTTGGGATTGCCTCGACCCACATGCAGGATCTTGCACTTGGCCTTGTTAAATTTCATGAGGTTTGCATTGGCCCACCTCTCCAGCCTGTCAAGGTCCCTCTGGATGGCATCCGTTTCCTCCAGTGTGTCGACCACACCACACAGCTTGGTGTCTTCGGCAAACTTGCTGAGCGTGCACTTCATCCCACTGTCCAAGTCTCCAACAAAGACGTTAAACAACACTAGTCCCAGTATCGACCCCTGGGGAACACCACTTGTCACCGGTTTCCACTTGGACATTGAGCCGTTGATCACAACTCTTTGAGTGCAACCATCTAGCCAATTCCTTATCCAGCGAGTGGTCCTTCCCTCAAATCCATGTACCTACAATTTAGAGACAAGAATGTCATGAGGGACTGTGTCAAAGGCTTTGCACAAGTCCAGGTAGATGATGTCAGTTGCCCTTCCTCTATCCACCAGTGCTGTGTCCCTGTCATAGAAGTCCACTAGATTCATCAGGCACAATTTTCCCTTGGTCAAGCCGTGTTGGTTGTCGTCAATAACCTGCTTGTTTTCCATGTGCCTTAGCATAGATTCCAGCAGGATTCGCTCCATGATCTTGCCAGGCACAAGACTCCCTGGCCTGTAGTTTCCTGGGTCTTTTTTGTTTCCTTTTTTAAAAATGGGGGTTATGTTTCCCCTTTTCCAGTCTGCGGGAACTTCACCAGAGTGCCATGGCTTCTCGAATAAGATGGATAGTGGTTTGGCAACTTCATCTGCCAGTTCCTTCAGGACCCGCGGATGTACCTCATCAGGTCCCATGGACTTCTGCACCTTCAGGTTCCTTAAATGGTCTTGAACCTGATCTTCTCCTACAGCTGGCAGTTCTTCCTTTTCCCAGTCACTGTCTTTGCCTTCTGCAACTTGGGCAGTGTGGCTCGAGCTCTTGCCAGTGAAGACTGAGGTAAATAATTCATTAAGTACCTCAGCCTTCTCTATATCCTGGGTCACTAGGTCTCCCACTTTCTTCCAGAGGGGCCCCACAGTTTCCCTAGTCCTCCTTTTGTCGTTGACATACCTATAGAAGTTCATCCTGTTACCCTTAATGTCCTTGGCCATATTCAATTCTGCTTGGGCTTTAGCTTTCCTAACCTGATCTCTAGCTCCACGGACAGTGTCTCTGTATTGTCCCCAGGCTACCGGTCCTTGTTTCCACCCTCTGTAGGCTTCCTTTTTTTGTTTGAGTTTGCTCAGGAGTTCCTTGTTCATCCATGCAGGCCTCCTGACATTTTTGTCTGCCTTCCTCTTTGTTGGGATCCATGGCCCCTGAGCCTGGAGGAAGTGATGCTTGAATACTAACCAGCTTTCTTGGGCCCCTCTTCCCTCCAGGGCTTTATCCCATGGGACTCCTCCAAGCAGGTCCTTGAAGAGACCAAAGTCCGCTCTCCTAAAGTCCAGGGTAGTGAGTTTGCTGTGCGCCCTCCTCACTGCCCTGAGGACCTTGAACTCCACCATGTCATGGTCGCTGCATCCCAGGATTCCCTTGAGTTCCACATTCCCCACCAGCCCTTCTGTGTTGGTGAAAACAAGGTTCAGCATAGCCCCTCTCCTAGTTGGCTCCTCTGTCACTTGGAGAAGGAAGTTGTCATCAACACATTCCAGGAACTTCCTGGCCTGCCTATGCTGTGCTGTGTTGTTATTCCAACAGATATCAGGGTGGTTTAAATCCCCTATGAGGAGCAGGGCTTGCGTGAGTGTGAGGCTACTCCTATCCGTCTGTAGAGGGCCTCATCCACTTTCTCTCCCTGGTCAAGTGGCCTATAGCAGACCCCCACTACAATGTCCCCTGTCCTTGCCCTCCCTTTGATCCTGACCCACAAGCTCTCTGTTGGCTCCTCATCTGACCCCAGGTGGAGCTCTGTGCACTCCAGCTGGTCTTTGACATAGAGGGCAACACCCCCTCCTCGTCTCCCCTGCCTGTCCTTCCTAAAGAGCCTGTATCCCTGCATTCCAACATTCCAGTTGCACGATCCATCCCACCATGTCTCCGTAATGCCAATAAGATCATAACCCCGCAGATGTGTACACATCTCCAGCTCCTCTTGTTTATTCCCATAATATGTGCATTCGTGTAGAAGCACTTAAGTTGTGCTCCCAAGGAGGCTGGACCTCCTGTGTGCTGCCCACCAGCCCCCTAATGCCAGCCTGTGAACCTTTTCCAGGCTCTGGGCATTTGTTGCTGGCTTTTCTGTCGTTAAATACCTCTCGCTTGTTGCTCATACTGCATGCACTAGTGTAAGTGCACTTGAGCTGAACTGTAGAGTCTACTCCTACACTCAGCATGCCACCCCTGGGCTTGTCTGTAATGGGCCTGGGAATTCCCCCTTCCCCCTTCGAACCTAGTTTAAGGCCCTCTCGACACATAGTACAGGAAGACATCAGGTTTACACACAGATTTTGGGTGCTTGACCTTCACGGCCGAGTCTCAGGTACGACTGGTACCCTCTGGACACAGCCAAGGAGATGCAGAAGAGCTGATGATAGATATCACCAGCTGCAGGAACACGCCAGTTTTTCTGGTAGCTAATCCACTGTACATCGCCCAACAGGGCTTTTTATAAGACCTTCTGCCCATTTTCTCAGTGCCTGTTTGTACACCAGAATATAACATTGATCTATCTGTTTGCATTCTAGACATCCTCACACATCCTGCTGGGGCTGCAAGGGCTTCATGGGGTTACTTATAGGCCAGAGAAATTAAATGCTGTTTTTCAGGCCTTTACACACCTAGAATGAACAGGGAAATTTTGCCTGTGATGTTCTGGACCATAACTGTGAAGTTTCATAAAGTTTAGCAGTTTCTTAAGATCTAGGGATGGCAAATTTTATTATTGCTTTTGAAATACAATTCTTGTTGATGCCTCAGAAAACCTTCCTGTGTCTAACAATGACATCATGAAGAAAGTATCAGCCTTCTGCGCAGTAGCAATTCTCCACTGAACTAACCACTAGGTGGGAAAATCATTGTGCTGTGGAGCAGAGAAATTTCCACAGATGTCAGTGTTGTTCCCACTGAAATATTCCATAGCTGTTCTCTAGAGTGGAGTCAGAAACATGAGATTAATACACAACTAATGACACTATGAACATGAAATAGAATGAAAGTTTTCTGTGCTTTCTGACCCATAAAGTTGCTCTTTGAAAGGTACCGTTCAATATGGAAATGTAACTAGCAGTCCTTGCCCATGGCAGGGATTTTCTTGCTAAGGGCTTTCCTAGGGACTTAATGCAATATGGATTTTAATGTATGTATTAGTGTTAGCAAGGGTGAGATCTTATTGTTTCACAGGCTTCCTGAGATCCTTATGCAAATTTCCAATAACATGTAAGAAGATGGCCATTTCTTTATTACTACCCCCCACATTACCATCATTTCATATGACAGATCAGAGACAATCCTTCCTGCTGCTTATTCTTAATGCTGCTCTCTTGTTCTCAGTTGCTTTAACCTCAATTTGTTTTTATGGAAACAAAAGCCGTCCTACTCCCTGCAGATTGAGAAGTCTCCTCTACTGTGTTCCCAAACAGCTTAATGACAATTCCAGCGCAGGTGATGAGGGGAAGGGAGAGAATTTACCAGCAGCTGGTTCACAGAGCGGTGGTCACAGCTGCAGCCTGGCCTCCTTCATCTGTCGAGAGCTCACAGGATGCTCATGAGTTGAACCACCACACAGCTTGTGCTTTGGGTCTCTCTCTACACACTCTTCCCAGGCACTCACCCTACCTAAAAAAAAAAAAAACAAAACCCTGTCATTTCAGGTAGGATATTCCTTTCCCATCACTGCCAGAAAACTGCCCTCTATGACACATCATGCCTAAATGAAAAGCTTTCACTATCCCCGCTGGTGCACAGGCATGAAAGCTGGTACTCGGTGGCCACCTCCACTCTCCCAGCTTTCTTCCCAGTGTTCCAAACTTATTTCTGATCTCAGAGCCATAAAGACACTGAATAATGGAGCCATCAAACAAGTTGTATGGGATTGGACCTCTAGAGGGCATCTAGTCTAGCCTTTTCGAAACAGTGTCTGCTTTGGAGAGAGATCCAAGATAGGGGAAATGAAGAGAGGGGAAAAGAAGTTGTGAAGTAAAAAGGATGAGAGACATACACAGCAAACAGAGAAAAAACTCACTTCATTCCTATTCCTAGACAGACCTCTAAGAAACAAAAAGTTTTAACAGAAGAGAAAGAAAAATCCTAAATATCACTAGTTTTTTTATTAGCTCAAATTTTCTGTCAGTGACCTGTAACCTCTCACCTGACAGCCAGTCAGGCAGAGCCCTTCCAGTTCCCGTGGCAGATGCTCTCAGTCTCCAACACACGTTGAAGCTTTGCAGTACCACTTCTGCTAAACATAAACAGCTTTCAGAAACTGCCATTGACTTTCCCTACTGTACCACTGTTGCTTTTTCCCATCTGGCAAGGGGTAACTCCATGTCTGCCTCTTGCCTACCCTTTAATGCATCATCTTACAAAGGCAGCTGTGAAGTTCAAGATTTCTCTTTGTACACTGGACTCATCACACAACATGGAAAAGAGCACCACATGCTCTGATCTGCAGAGCAGAATGGGAAATCTAAGGTGAGAAAAACACTTAAAGCAGAGAGACACAGACACACAGGTTCAGCCTTCCAGGGCTGACCGCCCTGGATGCAGAGGGCCAAAGGCCTCTTCTCAATTCGAATCAGTCTTCTATAAACCTACTAATAGCTTAATGAGTTGAGAATTAGATTAAACCTGGTATTCTGTGGATTTCTGTGTTGTTATTGGGCTTCTGGGTGCAATCTCCACTTAAAGACATTTCTTATTTTCTTTTTCTTGCATAATATATTTTCTTTGGTACTTGTGTGTGTATGTCAACTCAAAGTTTCTTAAAAAGCATAAAGTTACTGGGGAAAGGATGGACAAAGAGCTTGTTATACTTATTTGCTTAAGACAAAAGACAAACAACTTTAAACTGAATGTATTTTGTAGGCCTCGGTAAGTGTTGAACTAAGAAAACTGCCTGAGACTAAACTACTGAAACACTATGACTATTCAAAATGAAGGCACTTCATCAGTGCATTATCAACGCTCACACATAATCAGCCAGAAATTCAATATACCAAGTGACTTTTTCTAGTTCTCCATTAAATCCTCAGGCCTAGACAGGATCAATAACTTACACGTACATCTTTTAATAAAACTCTTGATTAATAATATTAATGATAATTACTGATGATATTTCTGTGGAGAACATGACATCTGTAGAAATGTATTACAAATGTGGTAATAATTTGCCGTGTTTGGACACGTCCAGAGAAAACTAGTTTTTTTCCTTGCTCAGCTGTTCTTCAGTTTCCTAAATCAAAGCAGAGTCCGCATGTGATCTAAATTAATCTGGAGAATTTTTTTCAATGTGAAAAGTTTTTAAAGTTGAGACCAGGTGGTTATTCTGCACATTGGATTATTTGGTAGTTCATAGGACAAAGAGATTGTTTTTTTTTTTCCTGAAGATTGCTAAGAAGTATTTAAAGAAAATGCAATCTTCAAAAAAACAGACCTCTTTGGAATATCACTTCAAATTAATTTTGTTAGTTTTACTTCAAAAAGAGCCTTCTAAATAAAAACAAACAAAGAAACTTAAGTTTACAGGTTTGGATAGCCAAAGCTATTCTCATTTTAAAGGCTAATTTCTGAAATATTTCATAAGAAACATTAGAAACTGTGAGATAACAAGGATGCCAGACAAAGTCTGGGGATTAAGTTATTTTCCTTTCCCCTCTTACATGAATAAATATTAAGCATCCAATACATTCATTTCAGCATACTGCACTCTCAGTTGTTAATAACAAGACACCAATTAAAATACAAAATCAATGGGAGACAAGAATCACCCTGTGACTAGACTGTGAGGGGGTGCAGGATCACCCAGGTCAGTCTGGGTTTGGAGCTTTGACAGAGCTAAATGCTGGGCAAGATCAGATGGCACATGAGATAATTAGAAAATATTAGAAGGAGGGCTTCACATTTTTACATTTTTCAAGAAGCTTTAATGACTCCCAAGGCATTAGAACATAACATGTATCTTGTTGAAAGAATACAAACCTGATGTTACAACAAAATAATTGTTTTATTAGACTGTGGGGACGGGTGAAGAGGGAAAAGGGGGATTAATATTCATTTTGCATTGTCTGAATAGCCTAAGGGAAATACAATTTAATTAAGTCTATGTATATTTTTAAGAGACACCATGCTCACAGCTAAAGAAGAAAATGTCTGTGTTCTCAGGCAGCTAAGCAAGAAGAGTGCTGACCTTCAATGTGCTTTCAGAAAAATAAATAAAAGGTGATATAACTGATTTCCTAAAGGTAGTTGAGATCAGTTTGAATGAATTATATGGTGAATAGCAGTTGAAAATGCAGAATAATGAGAAGATAACATCCTGGAGTTAAAGAACACGCAAACAATGGCCACAGGAAAATTGATTACACTGTCTCGAGTGCATTGTGGTAATACTGAGAAAAGGGACATCTACTGTAAATTTTATAAAGCACTTTGAAATTTATTTGTATGCATTCATATGCAGAAAATTATATTCAAATTGGCACTGAGGCCCTGCCATAGAAGTAGCTGATGCTCATGCTGTTTTCCTCTCATCCCAGTACAATACCTTGATGGGGTTAGCAGGAGAAAAATACTGAGCGTACAACAGAGTGCTAATAAGATCACAGTCTTGTGGAAAACCAGCCACAGAGAGAAAGGTATGAAGGCTCAGGGTTAAAAATGCATGGACACAAGTGCCCTCTGGATACAGCTGTGCAAACCAAAGCTGCAACTGCTTTCAGGTGCCTGCTCAGTGGCTGACACAAATGCCTCCCTGCCTTTTCCAGGTGAGTCACGGAGACCTGGAATCCTCCAAAGGTCTTGGCTCTTTTTGACTGGAAAAAGCAGCTCTGAGACAGAGATACTTTTTGGTGAAAAAGTGGTAGAAACCTAGAGGCAACCTGTTAGTTATCTGTGAGGAAACCGTGGAAGGATGCTTGTGGAAAGAGAAAGGGAGGATGCTCAGGAAGAAAATATATATATACATGTAAGTATGTATGCATGCTGAAAACAAAAAGATTGAGCTGGGAGGAGAATGAAATAATGGCAATTATGTATGTCTGCACAGAAGGCAACTACAAGAAAGAAGATGGATGTTTGTATGTCTGCTCAATATACTTTGACACTAATATTTTGAAGGGCACAGATTTCTGTAATGAAAGATAAGATCTTTAACAGTTTCATAGGACAGAGGTTATAAAATAATGTGTTGGAAACTAGAAGAAGGTCTCTTTCTGGATTTCATTGATATTTGACACAAACAGCTGTTTTCCTTTAGCCACATTACTGTGAAGATGTCTTAACAAGGGAACCAGGTAGCTTGGTTTGTTTTGTTTATTCTGCAAAAACATAAATAATTGCTTCTT
The DNA here is from genome assembly GCA_011057875.1 of Pterocles orientalis. Taxonomy (NCBI): domain Eukaryota; kingdom Metazoa; phylum Chordata; class Aves; order Pterocliformes; family Pteroclidae; genus Pterocles; species Pterocles orientalis. Next base: position 123,414 of record WKFP01015010.1, read on the forward strand.
GATGAAGGTGATGATCACAATCAAAACACACCTCCCTGCAGTCCTTGATCTAAGGATGATGGTTCTATACATTCACCCAACCTCCTCACCCTGCCAGACACCTTAATACCTGTGGAGATCTCTGGGCCATCCTGGAGAACCCACTGAATGATGTCAAATACAAACGGACAATACTTTGGGCTTCTTTTATATCACTTACCAAAGTTAATTCTTGTCAGATTACTCTCCCATGCACATGTACACTGGCACAAACATTTTTTTGCTGTCACAAGAAAGGGATATTTGAGGGTGTTGTGTGGCAATGGGTTCAGATACAGATGTGTTTTCTTCTGGAGGAAAGAGAGGGAAGCCAGTTACTGCAAGGACAAAAGGCCCAAAAACAAACAAACAAACAAACAAACAAACAAAAACCAAAAAGAGGCTTCAGATTTCTAATCCATAGAATAGCATTGTAATGAGACTGATCTACACCTTCCTTATGCATGTAGACTACCTTTTCTCTCAGAGCAACTCAAAAACTCATCTCTTACTAACCATCTTCACCACTAAACTTCTGAACTCTACATCATGGTCTTACCTTTACTTCTGAAGTCTCACCTTCAGGTTCCTCTAACATGACATCCATGATGTCTCTTGAGCTCCTTCAGCTTGCCATCACCATCCAAAAGCCCAGCCATTGTACACAGCTGTACCTGTATCTCCCTGAAAGACATGTGTCTCCATCAAAGACACTTTCCTGCCTAACCCATGTGTTGCATAGATACGCTGGGATGCCACAGTTGTGTATTCTGAGGCACTCCTCACCTACTGCATTTGTGCTCAGGTTGATATTCCTGGCTGGAACAGAAAAAAATGTGAATTGTGCCTGGTTTCTGCCTTTCTCCAGTTACACTGGAACAGCTGCAGAGGAGCAGAAAGATGCAGTCACTGCTTTATTTTGGTTTTGATGCAACTGCCTGCCCCAGTTTGTGCTGTTTTGCTTCACAAAAGAACCAGCTATTTTTTACCAACTAAAACCCTGTATGAACATTGTAGTTGCTAATCCTCATGTTTGTGGAAAGAAAAAAACATGGAATTCTCAGAAGTTAAGCCTAGCCTTTCCTAAAGTTTTGCAGCTTCTGGGAGGCACTGTGGGAGATATTTATTCCAATCCCATTTATAGGGAGCCTGATGCATTATTATTAAGTGCTTAGCCCCAGCAATGTGCATTGCAAAGTCCTATCACTGCTGCTCTGAGATGTCTCATGTTAGCTGGTCAGAAAGGGAACTGTATTCCTAAATCCCTTGCAGTCCCCTTTGACAGATGACCCTTTCGTTATTTTTACCAGCCTTTCTTGTATTCCTACAGGAGCAGAAGAGACCAGCTTTACGGATAGTTGTACCTTGATAGGACTAACACAGAACAGATGAGGTCTGTTGGAAATAAATTGTGACATCTCTGTGCCCTAGAAGCACTCTGAATTACAGATTCAGACAAAGCAGCCTGTTGTCTCTGGTTTAGATTTTTATTTGCATTGAAGAGGCAACTTCTCAGGAATGAAGTATGCATATAAAATATAAAATAGAAAGCAAAGGAAGGAAAACAGGAGGTTGATCAAGGTGCAAGTGAATATATATAACTGTCAATTCCACACTGCGTTGCCTTAATGTATGTTAGCCGTGGCACATCAGGCCTCTGCAACGATCAGCTCACTAAGCTGCTCTAGCTGTGTAGGATGTGCATTTGCTCCGCTCTGGCCATGGTCTGCCCCTTAGCCTGTTCTGGGACCTCCTGGGGATGGGCAGTTCAGCAGGTGTAGTACACAGACCACAGTCAGCAGGTAAGTCTGGCAATGGTTTCACAGGCATAAATTTTGTTATTCCCATTTCTGTCACAATCTGGGAAAGGATTTAAGTTGTTTTCTAATTTCTGTGAAATCCTCTTTCCTTTAAGGGAGAATGGGAGAGCGGCAGGAGAAGCAGAGCAGATTTTTTGGCTCTTGTTACAGTCTCTTTCTCCCTTCAGGCAGCAAAAGAAATGGCTAAGAGGCCTCAATGTGAGCAGAGAAAAGCTGTCATTTTGATTCCTCCTGGATGTGCTCAGCAAAATGCACAGCAAAATGCAGAGCTTCCCTGTGGCTAATCCTTCCCACCACTCCTCACCATGGAATAAAGGCTTCTGACATCCTTCCCAATGATGATGACTTTCTGGCCAGCGAAGAGATTAGTCACAGCCTCCTGGATTCCAGTGCACCCAAGACTGGGGCCCTTACGAATCTGGTGGGGATATTTGCAGGGCAGGAGAGAAGTAACTTCATTGAGGATGCTAAGTCCTGCCACATCCACTACTGTTTCAGGCCCTCCATTTTCAGAAGGAGGCGGCAGCACAATCCTTTAATGAGACAGAGACTCCTTAGAAGAGGACTTCAGAAGAAGACTCCACAAAGAATTCCTTAGAAGACTTCATTGTTGCTTCTTCCTCTACTACCATCCCAGTTGCTTTGGCGTGGCTGGCTCTCACACAGTGGTTTATTGGAAAAAGCCAGCAAGCCAGGCACAGTGAGCTGACCAACTAAGGCAAACCATGGGATCAGAGTAACCCAAGATCCTCCAGTCTCTCCAGGCTCAACCCACAGAGGATTAAATATATATCAGGTTCATGGCTCACTCCTAGGTCATGCAACTGCCAAGCCAGATGGCTCTTACAGTCATTCATTGTTTAATTCATGGCTGCACAGCAGGACCTCCTTTGAAGGTGTGATGGGTTGGCCCTTGGCTGGGGGCCAAACCACACACACCCGCTCACACAGTCCCTGCCCCCACCCAATGATAGGGGAGAGAATTAAAGAGGTAAATGGCAAAGAGGACTCGTGGGTTGAGATAAGGACAATTTAATAACTAAACTACAATAATATTAGAAATAATACTATATACAAAGATGCAATGTGATACACAGTGATA
>WKFP01015010.1:126373-136500 GCA_011057875.1 Pterocles orientalis
GCTTCTGACATCCTTCCCAATGATGATGACTTTCTGGCCAGCGAAGAGATTAGTCACAGCCTCCTGGATTCCAGTGCACCCAAGACTGGGGCCCTTACGAATCTGGTGGGGATATTTGCAGGGCAGCAGAGAAGTAACTTCACTGGGGATGCTAAGTCCTGCCACATCCACTACTGTTTCAGGCCCTCCATTTTCAGAAGGAGGCGGCAGCACAATCCTTTAATGAGACAGAGACTCCTTAGAAGGGGACTTCAGAAGAAGACTCCACAAAGGATTCCTTAGAAGACTTCATTGTTGCTTCTTCCTCTACTACCATCCCAGTTGCTTTGGCGTGGCTGGCTCTCACACAGTGGTTTATTGGAAAAAGCCAGCAAGCCAGGCACAGTGAGCTGACCAACTAAGGCAAACCATGGGATCAGAGTAACCCAAGATCCTCCAGTCTCTCCAGGCTCAACCCACAGAGGATTAAATATATAGCAGGTTCATGGCTCACTCCTAGGTCATGCAACTGCCAAGGCAGATGGCTCTTACAGTCATTCATTGTTTAATTCATGGCTGCACAGCAGGACCTCCTTTGAAGGACACACCCAATCCTCACCACAGACAGATATTAACTTTATTAAAGAAGGCAGTTAGAAGAGGAGAAAAAACCTTGCGGTCTGTGGGATATGCTTCACACAGGAACAGTTACATGCCACGTGCACAGTGCATTCACCTTCCTCCGCAAAACAGACTCTAGTACGAAGTACCAAGATATTTGTGTTCAGATTTCCCTGGAGACAATGGGTTTCCAAATAAACTGGATGCTGCATTACATCTCTTTTCCACCGGGGAGGGAGAGGAGACAATAAATTTAGAAACAAACCAAGAGTGACCCAGAGCATGAAAGAAAATGAAATCAGAGGGAGAGCAGGGATGGCTCATAATAAAAATATATCCCTTTGAAGCCACCTTCACATACATACTTTTCCCTCTAGCTGCAGCCATTTTTCAGACCTTTATTAAAATAGTATCTCTGCAGAGGAATTACTTAAAAGAGAAAAGTAATAGATTTTTCAGCACCAATGAAAACAAACCCCCTAGAAACAAGAGCGATCTTCTTTCCCAGAAAGTTCTTTAATTCCTTTCTCATCTTCATTGATCACAGGGATGAGACGGATCAAACCACAGCAGAGGTCTGTGATGGTGCTGCCAACTGTCTTGGGAATGCACTGCCCAGTCAACAAACTAGTTAAACAACTGACAACACTGGTACTAATGCCCTGTAAGCCTGAACGGGGAGGCAACAAATACCCTTTTCAAAGTGGGTAATGGGACCATGCTGAAAAAGCTCTTCACTGACAATTTTGCATTGTTGGTTTTGGGCAGTATTTCAGCCACTTGTACAGAAGGAGGTGTGGGAGGAGTTGCAGTCTCTGTGGGCAGCTTGCTGTCTGTGGGAGTAAAGGAGAGCAGATGCAACCCTTGTATGCAGCCAAGTTCCTGGCATGCTGAGATATTTGAATTGCAGATTTATGGCTCTTCCTAGTTTGTTTTTTGGGGTTTTGCTTTGTTTTTTATTGAAGTGTCAATTCTGGGAAGGCTTTTTTTTTAAACTATGTAACAGACAGGAATGAGATGCAGTCATACTGAAGAAAAATGGGGATACTATCTCTGCTTCCGAAAATCAGTGAATATTACAGTTAGTACTGTATAGGTTTTCCTTGCTCTATGAGGCTGTGCATGAAGGAATTTTACCTTCTTTGGAGCATTGCACCAGGTGTTGATAGCTGTGGCCTTGGCTCTCCGTAAACTGAATATCTTCAAGACCTCTAGCACTAATAAGAGGATCTCTGCAAAAGCAAAAGTGGATCCAATTCATTGTCTCTCAGTCTTCATGGGTTTCCTCTCAAAAAAAATAGTTTTATCTGGCAATCAGTACTTTGTCTCAGCTTAACCTCTGGTTGTCAGACATCAAGACTAGCTGCCCTTTTCAATACCAAAGCAAAGTCCCAACCCCTACAATGACTGTATCAATAAGCCTGTATCCTTGGAAGCTCGGTCCAGTCCTGTATACCTTGTGACCTCTGAGACATAACTCAACAAGCCAGCATAAAAGTCTGTTTTACAACCGTCACTGTTAAAAAAGATATCAGTTCCAGTGATTTACTGGATTTACTGATTGAATTTTCCTTCCCAAAACTGTCTGTCCAAAAGCAGTGTGAATAACGAGAAACTATTGTATTTTTTAATGTGTTTTCCTAGCTAGAGTTCAAGGGTAGGCTTCTGGGAATGGGCAGTTAGATACCTAGCAAAAAAGGAACTCTTGCTGAGGGTTGGAGCTGTGTCATAGCAATGTCAGTTGTTGCTGCTGCTGCGTGGTGCCCCGTGACCCTTCATGGGTGTGAGAGGCAAAACGTAAAATATACCAGCTATTGCTTATCCACCAAATTTAGGAGATAGGGTGATCTTCAGCTGATCTGAGACCACTTCTAGTCCATTACGGACATTAGGAACCACTAGAGAATGGGGCAGGCTAAGACTGGAGGACACACTGCTGAGAAGGTCTGTGGGACCACTTTGAAGACCTTCTGCAGCACTGCTTGGCAGTGTGAAGAGAGTGATCCCTGAGTGAGCCCCCAGTCCTCAACAAGCTTGTGCCTCATGTACAACCTGGGGCATGGGAATGAACTTGAGAATGGAGAAGATCCAAAAAGAGGGAAGTGATTTAGTAGGGTAATTCAGAGTTTTATTTGGTGTTGTCTAGAAGTGCTCAACTGCATCAGGAACATCAGCCTTAGCTTTCCCCAGGGGTGAAAAGAGGCTTCTTTTGCTCAGAAGCTTAGAGTCAGAGAGGACCCATGGGTTTGCTGTTGACAAGGAACTTTCCTATCTGAAGAACATACTAAAAATATCCCAGGCAAAAGCACTTCTGACAAGAGCAACAATTTGTAAAAACAAAACAAAACAAATAAAAAAAAACCTGAAAAAACCCACAAACAAAAAACAAACCACAAGGCAGACACCTATGGTTCAAGCTGAATAACAAAAGCATCAAAACTGACCTTAATGTTCAGCACAACACCCATTACTGCAAACATATTTGTTTTTCTGCTAAATTGGAATACTGTATCTTTGAAAGGAAATCTGTCTTTGCTGGAGTTTCTGGCATTCTACAAGAACTCCTTCTAAAAAGTAGTTCATTCCAACATCCTTTGGAAAAAGATTAAGGGATCAGATAGAAAAACCATCACTACCTCTGTAGCATTATATCTAAATCCCTTTACCCTAAATAACAAGCTTTTTACACTAAGCCTGGTTTGTTTAACTTCTGCTCCTGAAAGCTAGAGCCTTGAAATACTTTAAATCTTCTAAGCAGAATGAAGTATGTTATTCTTATATTTCCTCTTTATTTAATGCCTTCAGACAATCTGTGGGACAGAACTGCACCATGAGTCTGGCTTCAGACAAATTAACCAGGCAATTACTGATTTTCCTGCAGTTCTCTGGCTGACAGTACTCTCTGCAGGCAGAAAATAAATGCTTTACTAGGGTGGGCAGAGAAGGAAAAGAGGAAAGGAAGAAGGAAAATAGATAATTTTTCTGGATGTGCTTAACACTGCCAAGTACCTTTCTTGATCTGCTTCTCTGCTACCTCCTTTCCTGTGCCATTAACATCTGCTGCAAGCAGGATATAAGGTGCTTCAGGAACATATGGACACAGTTTTTACCCTTTTCCACCGAGAAAAATTGTGGCTCCAAACCTGAACTTCTTCATTCATTATGGCACATGAGAGGGTTGAGAGCTGTTGCAGGCACAGCTGTAATAAATACCATTCTTGACCAGGAATAGCAGGATTGCAGAAGTACACTATCTGCCTTATATATGTGTGCACATCCGGTAAAGCTATTTGTTTATGGACCATGAAAAATACCAGTTCTTGCCTTCATCAAAATGAGCACTCTGAGCTGAGATGAAGCTACATAAATAATAACATTGTCACAGAAAACCAAGTTCTGTTATTTATCTGTGCAAAAGTTACTGGCCCAACACATCCATTTTATCTTAATGAGATGTGACTGGCTGCAACAGAGTTAATCCTTTCTTACAGTGACATAAGTGATAATGTTCCCCAGAGTTTTCATAAAAGCTAGTGATTTGAATTGTGCACAATTTGTAGTACACAGCTGGGACACTCCCAACCGCATTATACCCTAGACTTTTAATTCCACTTAAGATAGCTCTGACAATCTAAAACTGCTTTGAGTTGTCCAGATATTCATTTATTTACTAAGAGCAGGATTCTTTATTATCAAGATACAGAAAAAATAAAGGTCTTATATAAAAACATCGCCAAAAGACTGTACAAACCTATTTAAAATTAAGTTAATAGTGTTGATAAAATACTGCAGTTACTAAATAATTTGTGGAAGCTAGAGAATTGCTACCTAAGGATCAGCAGCTTAGCCTTAACTTCGGCCTGGCCTTGTATGTGTAATCTACCCATCCCTGATACAGCGTCCTGTGAGAAGACACAACGTGTAACACTAACCACATTGTACCAAGCTCGACTTTCATACCCCAGGCTAAGCTTTCAAAGCTGTCAGGAAGTGCATATATGTAAAATTACAATTTTATATAAATATACAATTTATAAATATATATGTGTCTGTTTTCCACAGAAAACTGTGGAAGATCAGCCTGGCTTTCACATGATCAAAGGCAATGGTACCCTTGAAAAATAAGTCATTTACTTCAGTGGTTTCATGGCTGGACGCCTTTACCTCCCCACAATGTTCAACCCTGCATGAAGTGGGATTGGCTGCTAGTTCCTGTCACACAAACAGATTCACAGGCTTAATTAACACTGTGAAGTTTGTTAAGCTAGAGGACTAATTATAAATGCGGAACAAATCACTCACACCCACACCCTCCCACTGTCTTTCCCACCAACTGGGCAGTCCATTCCAGCAGAAACTGCTTTTGAAGACGACACAAATCTGACGCTCAGCAAAACACAGTAGTAAATCTGCTTGTTCACTGTGGTGTCTCTCCTACAGAAACAACTTCATCCTCCCCAGCCCATCCCCCCTTTTGGGATTTCTCAACAATACTCCACCTTTACATAGCATATATACGTAGCAGTGTTTTCTTAACATCTTCCACAGCTTTCTGCCAAGTAAACACCCAGGAACAGCCAAGGGCTTTTGTTGGACCTTTCCAGATTGACATTCCCCACGCAAAAGAGCATTGTTACAGACAGCTTTTCGTCCAGTGAGCCTTCTTCCTCTACTCACTGGTGGGGTCATTCTACTCTTCTTCTGGTAAAAAGTACCTCTGGAGTCTGCTTTGGGAATGGAGAAGAGCTGTAGGGGAGATGCAAACAACTGTACCTGTTTCAAGGCTTTTTTTCCCACTGCCAGAAAAGAAGAGAGAGATTTTACGGCTGCCCCAGTTCCTTTCCCCACCTCCCAGTCCCTGTTGCATTGTGGGGTGCTCTCAACTCACCCCCAACAGCACCACAGGAGGGCACCCACTAGGGAGGCATGCATGTTGCACAGCCCTCCTTCAGCCAGACCATACAAACATGGGTTCAAGCTGGGCATTCACCCCAGCTGTCTTTCAGCTGCTTGCTATGACTGACACACATTCTGCCTGTGGAGAAAATTATGCAAACAATCCTGAGAGAGAACACAGTGATTGTTTATATATATGTATATATATATATGTATGTAATATTCATTTTATTATAACAAGCACCTTGTGAAATAGCCTGAATACCAAAAGGGGGAGAAAGGAGGGAATCAGCAGATGTTGTAGGGTTTTTACTATCGTTATTTTTTTACCTATTTGTTTGAAATATCAAATGAAAATTGAAATCTCTCATGTACTTTTCAGGAACTGAACTTGTTTTGTATTTGAAATAAATAGTTTTGCCATTGGTTTCGAACCCTTGATTTGGGAGAGCTGTAAATAAATGGTTCAAGAACAATTTTTTCTTTTGTTCATGTTCATGCTGCATTAAAATTAGTACAATATCAGACTGTTTTGCTGATGTGCCACACCTATGTAGACAACAAAACAAGACATTGTAAGACAAAATCTAATACCCAGAACCTCAGTGTTATTTAGGTACTTCACTTCCACTGATTTCTTTGGAAGATAGGTAAGTAATACTTTGAGGGATCAGTTCTTATGGTGCAGACTTAAATCCAGTCAATTTTTCTAGTGATTCAGATCTTTTTTTTTTTCCTTTTACAATTACACTATAAGCTATATCTCAGATAAAGTTTGAATGAATGCAAGAGAGTTGAAAGCTTGCTTAAATTTCTCAAATGTGCAAAACTAAACTTAAAAATGTAATTTGTGCAGGATTTCCTGTAGGCTTCCCACTCAGGCTTAAGTTAACAAGAACACCTATACTTGCTCTACAGAGTTTCTATGTTGTTATCATGCTCTTTGTTGGATCCAGCTGGTACATCAGAGTAATCAGAGTCATGCTAAAAAGTGTGTCAGATTAGTAAAGTCTATTTAAAAATACATAATATGCAAGTTACAAATAAGATTTGTTGATGCTTCTGAGGAAGTGTCAGGCACCCAAATTAAAAAAGTTATTTCAGTTTATATAAAAACCAAAATTGATGTGCAAGAAAACAAAAACTAGGCTGATATTAGAAATTCTGTCTCATATTTGTCTAGAAATTTTGGTAAACCCTTGATCAGAGAAATATGCAAAACATTTCCTGCTTTGAGAATAGGACTGTTGTCACAGTGTGGCCGTTTCTGCTTCTAACAAGGATCAAGGCTGCACTTTCACTGGATCTGGTATGACGTCTGCAGAAGTTGCAGGTATGAAGCACGAGGGGGGAAAAAAACCTTTATTTGTTTCCATGAAACAGCTCTTTGACATGAAAACATCTTTTTTTCAGACTTATGACTGCCAAATACACCTGTAGGCTTCTTCTGGAAATTGAATGGATTCTGGGCCTCCCACCTCAAAATACTGACTCATTCTCCACCCTTCCTCCTGTCCTCAGACAGGCATCAGCTCTAAGACACCTGCTTCACGAAAGCTGCTAGATATTAACCGACTTATCATAATCTACAGTCATCATCACACAGTTGGGGTCTTCATGCTCTGCCAGACAGCAGCATTAAAGCCCCAGTGACAATAAAAGTTTAAAACTGAAAATTAACACCCACCTCCAGAGCTCATGCTCATTTCTGGGAGACCTTGAGCCATGTGACTTAATTTAAAGGTGTGCAGTGCCCAGGGATTCAGAAGTGAAAGTCATCAACTGTAAGTCACTAGTCCAACCCCCTCTTCAGTGCCAGTGTCATCATCCAGTGGGTGTTTCATGACCAGGCAGATGTACATTGGCACTCCCAATGCACAAGCCAATGTTCAAAATGAAGGAGAGAAGTGACATTGTTTAGTTTCCTTGCTGTGCACGATGCAGCATCAGAGCAGGCAGTTGCTGCCTACAATCTACACAGCTGTGCTCTACATCTAAAAAGAAGAAAAACAAAGTAATATAGCTTTTTTTTTTCCTTTTCATTAAAAGAGTCTGTGTGATTCAGAGTGAGGATGACACTCTCTGTGCCTGTCTATCTCCTTTGTCATGGGATCACGAAGATGCAGCTTCTCTGCAGGGAGAAGTACTGATGGCAATGTATTATTGAAGGAAAACATAGTGCTTTGGCTCAGATGTCGATCCCATTATATGGCAATGCTGTGACAATGTTCTGGTAATACAGTGCATTTTGACAGTGTTTTGCTTCATTGCTCTTTTTAATAAAACAGGGGGGAAAACAATGATGATAAATCTGCTTAGTGAATTAACTAGGCTAACAGGTAATAGTCCTGTTTCTCACATCCAGACCACAGAAGAGCCCTTTTGACCACCAACCTTGCATCTGCTCCTACTTTGTGACTTCTTCTGTTCCCTGAAAGACAACCTGATCTGCATTGCAGATGATCCTTTAATCATCAGGTCCTACTGGTGCACAGCATTGCTTACAGCTGGCTTGACAGAGGCATGGCTGTTCAGCATGATTTGAGGCTGTGAACACACATCTCCTGGCTACAAACATATCTACAGATTGTTGCCCCTCTGCCACTCCTGCTCTGTGTCGCTGTCTTCTTGGAGTCTGCCCTCTGAGGTATTGTATGAGCACTTTCTGTTTTTAAAAAACTGAGCAAAGATCTACTGTTTACACTTGGTAACTCTCTTTTACTGAAACGCAAGAGCTGGGAGGGTTTCTGCAAGTGGCAGAGCCAGGAGAGCTGGGGGAAAAGTCCCCTCCAGCAGAGAGGTGCAGGCAGCAACCCAGGAGAGGTGGGCTCTGGTCCCCACCGGCACCCAGTGCCTAATAACAAGGAAGGTCTGTGTCCCCTTTGTTGGATGTCTTGGAGTTATTTGGTGAGAAAACTCAGCGTGTTCAACAAACACTGCAAGCATTTATTACAACTGAGGAGCAAAGTCAGCCCAGAAGACAGAGGCAGAGCCCCACGAGTCTGTGGGTCTGGGATTACCACCTGCCGTAAAACTGCACGGCCCCCCTTCTTGGGTCCCGTGTTATGGCACTTCTCAAACTGCATAAGAGTTTGGTGTCAGCTCCCACTGGGGTCAATAGGAAGCTTCTGATGCTCAGGCAACAGGACTTCTGCCCAGTTTATGACAATACAAATTTAAACCTTATCTAGGGCACATGAGCTAGTATTCCCCCTCAGATGAAGTTCTTAAGAAGGAAAGAAAATGCCAGGTCAAAGACACTCTGAAGAAAAATACCAGATTTTATACTATTGGTTGATTTCATCACTTGCTCTTTTTACCTCAAACCAATTCATTAAGTCATTAGTTAAACTGAATTAGCTCCCCTGCCTCAGTAGCTATCCCTGGTGCAAGGCTTTTTTAAAAGTCAGGACATACACAAGTGAATGCAGTAGCCATTTAGCAATCAGCTGTCCCTCTAGAAAGAGAAAGTAGGGCTTTGACTGTCCTCCCAGGTTTGTGATCTCATCTTCCCACCGAAATAGAGTTAGACCTCTGGAGGTGAGGACAACAAAAGCTCACTGAGTCAGTGTTTTGGTTTTGCTTCTCTTTGTCACGTATTAGCTAAGCTCCCACACTTCCGCATTCTCTGTCCAGTAGTGAGAGATTTGGAAGTGCAAACTATTTCCTTCCCAGTCCTGAAACAAGTACATGAAAAATTCTTATTACTTTAGAAAAAGCATGCATATGAATTAAATCCATCTTCTAACTGCCTCGTTCTCTTGTTCGTGGTCAAATGCATAAGAGAAGGAAAATTTTGCATGGGTCACTTAGCAACCAAGTACTGAGCACAGAATCAACTTCTATCTGGGACCAAAGATCAAGTGTTGGAAAACGAACATGGAGAGAAAGATCCTTTCAAAGTTGGGGCAGTTTGGATTAAAATTGCTACAGTGTGTTCCTGAGATGAAAGAGGGAAAAGGGTATTTTTCCCACTTCTTTTCTTTAAAGTGTTAGATTCTGAAATGAGTCCCAGCAGGAAGAACAAAATGCCCATCTGAGAAAGAAAAAGGTTCCTATAGTAACATAGGATTTCTGGTGGTTGTGATGGCTGGAAGTTTGGGTTAAGGGTTTTTTGTGAGTGTCCCAGTATCTTTTCTTAATCTTGGCATTTCAGGCTCACAAGTGCAGCTTCTGCTTGAAGAAAATAAAAATAATAAAAAAATTGTGGATCCAGATTTGGTTAGTAAGATGAATAAAAGAGAACAAGAAATGAGAAACATTGTGAGGGAGGAGGTCATTCAGAAGGCAAGAGGTCCCCCAGAGGAGATCATGTGAGCTCCAGGAGATACATGGCTTCTTTATCCATCCCTGCCTCTATGCAGCCCTTGTGCAGTAGTTGACTAATGTCTCTCCTCACCATAATTTCTGTATTAGTACTTCCCACAATATCAAGTGAAGTATGTGAGAGGCACTACCGTGAGAAGGGTTGGAATATCAGGGTGGCCAAGTCATGTTAAAAGGTTATTTAAAGCACTGCAGCTTTACACTTTCTGAATTGCTTTCAAATAGTTCCAGCGAGTTGACTCTAGCACTAGCTCTTTGTGAGACTCTGGACGAATCAAATATCAACTCCACAAAAAAAAAAAAAA